>JAUEKY010328228.1:0-12374 GCA_031833965.1 Scyllaea pelagica | reverse complement strand
TAATTTCACTTTAATAGGAAAACAGAACAAGAGCAGACTCGTTATCAACAATGGGTATTGAAAGAGGCAGGCCTAGAAGCTCTTCACGAACCTTGAAAATACAGCGGTCAAGCTTAGTCAAGAGAGAGAGAGAGAGAGAGAGAGGGAGAGAGAAATTGAATTGTAAAATGTCGTCTCCAAAACAACAGCTGCTGAAACTGATATATTGCACAACAGAATATGAAAACAAATACAAATGAGAAGATTTGTTTCAATCTAAAACAATCAATCAGAAAGGAGAAGTGGGAAAGCTAAACAGGTAAAAGATTAACAAAAAAGCTCACTTTCAAAACACCAGGGATGGAAGGGGAATCGATAATAGAGGGACTAAAGTTTTTCTCTTTAAATCTCGTCTAGACTAGAACGAACAAAGAAAATAAACGGCATTAGATGTATCAAATTTAACGTTCTACACAAACCTCTAGTAATACACCACATGAAAATCCACTGAAATTGTCTTGAATAGTAATCCAAATAAAAGAATTGAAACATAAACCAGGGCAAAACACACATTGTGGCCATTGAAATTCCATAACTCCCGCTTGCCATCTTTTCAGCCTTCAGGATATGACGTCATAATTTTCAGGACCAGTCTTGGGTTATCTGTGTTCTTCGATTCACAGGTATTTTATTATGTTAGACACTAGACACAACATGCTTGTTGTCACAATGTTTTGCAATCGAGGGATTCTACCAGATTTGCATTTCTAAGAGCCAATTCAAAGTCCCTGACCTACTCTGTTGAAACCTGAACTAAGATTTGCCCCATCTTCCATTTCAAAACTTTGATAGAGCCAGCAAAACACATTAAAAGTGGGACAAATTTATTAAAACTCAGATGAAGAAAAGGAAAATGAAACTGTCGACAGAGGACATTACTCTGTACTTGCTAATGGGGAAGTAGAGCTGAGAATCATGGAGCATATTAGTAGAATAACATACATGTTTTCTTTCAAAAATCATATCCACGTTTTTGTAAAGCAATATAAGTACCCTTTGCATCATTGCTATGATGAAAAGTTAATGAGTGTCTATATGTGTGAAATTGGTTCCATTAACCAAGACATTTTTATCAAAGTCTCTTTCTGATTCTACACAGAAATCACCTGGCAGCTTTCGTTTTTCCACAATAATAAACGAAGTTATTCATTATACAATGAGGGTAAGAAAAAGCGACAAAAATGTTAACCAAACTTCTGCGCCAGGGTGTTCTTCGTTCTGCGCCCATCAAAGTTCAAACCTTCATTGATAATAATGACAGGAGCCCCTTAAGCGTTTCACATACTTTTAGTGTATCTGAGACAGAATAATTTCAAATGATAGAAAACATTACAGTAAAAATATAACCAATTCTTTGGAAATATATTTGGGCACACGGAAACAATTTCAAACACTGCCTTTACTGTTGTTGCTGTTGTAATTGTGGTGGAAGAAGAAGAAGTAGGGGAGGAGGAGAATGTGATGGTTGAGGGGGATGTATAACTTTGATGTCACAACGTTAGTTTTGATAGTTTTTCAATGTGCAAAATCGTTGTAGGGCACTTAATTGTCAGAAACGAAGTAAACTGTAATATTGTATTTGATCGAATAAGAAAACGGCACATACACGGCAGGTTGCAATAAAACACATCGCATACTATGCTACTAGTTACTACACGCCGTGCTTATGATTGATCAACACAATACGATTCCACATTAGTATTAGTCTCGCGCATGATGCTAAACCGAGTTTATTACAGTTAAGACCGTGCCTGGAGGAGATCGGCGGAAGGTAAAGCATCCTTTAAACTCGTTCATGATGTAAACGGGTGGAAAACAGGGTGTGAACGACACACTGTCAGCCGGTGTACTATTTGTGTGATCCTTAATCCCCTTCTTGACCCCACCCCACCCCTTTTCCTATTTCACTCGTATTTATCTTCCCCACCCTATTTCTGCCCGCTCACAGGTGCGATGCCGCTTTTATTATCAAACAGAGCGGTCAACAACACTCGAAATTGACTACTGCCAAGTAATAAAGCGTGCTTGAAGCCGAAGTCACCGTGCTTAAAGACGTACAGTTTATATAGAAAAAATTCGGTAAGAGCGGCAGGCACAGCGTGCTTGAGTCCGAAGTGTGCTTGATGGCGGCGTGCTTGAAGCCGGCGTGTACTGTATGCGTTTATATAAATAAAAAAGCCTATACACACTGTATTACATTTTGTGGCTACCGTGAGTGTGTCTTGTGTCTATGTGTTTCTTGAAATAGCACACGATTTTCCGTGTTGAGTTCTCGTTATTCCAGCGTTCTGGATTGCATGGTATCGTTCAGCCAGATCTTTTCCCATGAGAGAGATGATAAGAAAAAAACGTGGATTTGCAATAATCTCGTTACAGTGGACTATGCTTGTCTTGATGTGAATGGGGGAGTGAAAAAAAGATTAACACATCCCTAGCTCAACTTCATCACATCCGTAGGGTCGAATTTATACCCCAAATCCCGCAACACATTTCTGCTTATCCCCCTGCCCCCAATGTTGCCAATTTTGTACAGCTGTCTTTCATCTGTCTCAGGGAGAGAACATTATCTTTCTTCCAACTATTTCTTGCAATCCAAAGTAACGTAAAGGAGAAAAAAATCTACCATTGAATTTAAAAAGTTGTGGTAGTAGGGAATTGCTCCCATATATTGTGGCAGCTACAAATCATGAATTATGAAGGCCTACTACATAAATTTGGATAAGAATCTGTAAGTTTAAGAGAAAAGACTGAATTGTCAAAATTGTGAGGTCACATTATTCATTGTCAGTGAGCATAATATTCCGCGGATCAGGGTTTTTGGATTTTATTTTCTTAGTTTTAGAATATTCCAAGGATCAGCCATCTGCATCTGTATGCAGAAGATCGAAATTTACTTCTAATTTTAACGCATCCTCGGTTGGTTGTGTTATACTTATAAGGCAGCGTTGTTGCTAAATAAGCGTGAAAAGTTAGGACGCTGAGAAGTGTTCAATTTATTCACGTTTACCAAGAAGATCAGGGTGAAATAGGTCCCCCCCCCCATCCCATATTTTCCAGAAAGTCGGAATAAAATCTATAAAATTGTGTCATAATTATCATATCATCATCACAGAACAAACAAACAAACAAATAAACACACAGCTATACATATCATACACAAACTCTCTCTCCTCTCCTCCCTTCCTTTCTCTTTCTCCCTCTATGAATGCATGGATCAAATCACTCAAGACATTGACTGACAGCGTCAATCACCTTCCACTCCATCCTTACTTCCCACCCCATCAAAAAACTATTGACAGTCACCGACAGCAAGATCAGCCATGCCTTGTGGTTAGAGTAACGTGAGTGGGTACTTCAGGAAATGCATGAGTGGACAGCTGGGGGTCACAGCTAAGAGATTATACATATATTGTAAGCAGAGAAAGGATGTTCTGGACCTGCATGTTTGTGTTAGGTAACGTCTCCAAGATCAACATATCCATTGGAATTTCAGTACAAAATATATATGTAGCTGGGGGATGAAATTTTAGTTCAACACATCCATTTAAATGACTTAGTGTGAGCAACATTCCCGTTCCAAAGAAAAAGATCAAAACAAGTGAAAACCAACTCAAGCAATGTCAACACAAGTGAAGTCCATTGTATTTCCAGTTCTCGTTATTTCCGCTGTTGTTAAATATGAAGCATCCCTGCATACCAATTTAGATTATTGCTATAAAGAGCTTTTGATGATTTTGATATTTATCTTAAAACTAAAAGAAAAATGTGTTTTTAATGGGAATAGCACACATGGATGTAAAACTCTTTAAAAAGGAAAATATGACTGAATTTTTTATGCAGCTGAAGAGAGCCATGTGGTTGTGTTCTGAAGTTGGAATATCACCACAGATATCATCTGAACTCGGCCAAAATTCAGACACCGTAGTAAATTCTTAACAATCAACTATGTAATGGAAATAAAGAACAAACACTTTTTTGGGTTTATGATATCATAAGCTTATTGATGATGCTCTCAGTCTCATTTTGTTTATAAATGATTAAAAACATGCATTAACAACAGAACATCTAAAATAAAGATTTCTTTTTTACCTATCTAAACCTCAAATCCACGCTAAAAAATTTTGTAGTATCAGCTTATAAAGATTAGAGTTTAAGTACCTATTAAATCACTGATACATGATACTACAGATTTTAAAATCTGTTTTTGTATGTCCAAGTTCAAACTCTTTGGGGGTTTTGATTTTGCGCTTCTTACTTACAGTTTCATTTCTTCAAAGCACAAATATTACAGTTTTTTTTCTTCAAAGCACAAATATTTGCATTTGAGTAAAGATTAAAATTGTGTCATCAACAATACTAGAAGACACAACAAACATAGTCATATTACACTTATTGATAGTCATTTGAAGAACAAAAAGAAAAGTTCTGTACCTATGCTAAATTCTGCTCAATGCTTTACTGTACAGGTAGGAAACTCTGAATGCATTAACTATTCGAGGAACACCATATAAGTGGTAAGTATATCACAAGAAAAGAATGGAGAGTGAAGTTTCATATTTTGCTGATAAATACAAACCTCAGTTTTTTCTGCATCATTGAGAATCTTTTTATAATCAGTCCACACAGGTGTCTGCAATCCAACTTCTTTGTCAGAGGGTGTCAAATCCATTCTTGCCACCTAGATAACAAAAAAAAAAAAAAAAAGATAAAACAAGTGAATTAATGAAACCAACTCAATTGTATTTTCAATCTGAGATCAAATCAATCCACAGCTAAAACTAACTAAAAGGAAACACCATCACAATACATAATAGTGGGACTGGGATAAAACATAATGTGACCACTTGAAGTGCTTGTTGTTTGTGTGTGTGTGTGTGTGTGTGTGTGTGTGTGTGTGTGTGTGTGTGTGTGTGTGTGTATGTGTGTGTGTGTGTTTATGTGTGTGTATCTGTTTGTGAGAAAAAGTAGCCGCGGGAATATGTGTTTTGAGGCGATGAATGAGTTGTTTTCACACTGAAACACCCAGGCAATCTTGGGGTTTTTTTTATTTTTCTTGCCTGTATGGATTGACTTGTATTCAATCTTCTGAACTCGTCATTGGTACCTTGCTGACTGTGGACTTGCAATCGGTGTCTTCTGCATTGTCAAGGTGTGTAGTGTGTAGTGTGCTGTGACACGAGTGGTGTGTAGACACCACAGGGAGGATGCCCGCTGTGTAAAGAAACAGGTGGTTTGTTCCACAGTCACAGCAGGACGTGTGTGGCAGCCAGACTCGACTCGGAAGTGACGTGTTGATTATTCTCCATCCACAGACAGGCTGGTGGACGGACGGACAGTCAAAATAGACAGATTGACGGAAAGACGGACTTAGGGACGGTCTGTCAAACAGACAGTCACACAAACGGAGAGAACGGACAGAGATAGAGCTAAGACGCACGCCCCGACCAAAGCACTGACGCCGCTGCTACTTCCACGTGTGAGTACAGATTGCACGTCCTTGTCGCTGTGGCTGGTTCTCTACTGTCAACGCATTAACTCTCCACTCGTAGTTATCCTTGTCTTCACCCCTTCTCTGCTTTTCCCTTCTCCCCCTTACCTGCACACCTCCCCCCTTTACCCCCCCCCCTCTTCCCACCAGTCTCTCTCTCTCCCCCCCTCCCCCTCTCTCTCTCTCTCTTTCTCTCTCTATCTCTCTCTGTCTCTCTTTCTCTCACCTTCTCTCTCTCCTTTTCTCTCTCTACTCTCTCCTGCTCTCTTGTCTCTCATTCTCTCTTCCCCCCCTCTCTCGCTTACTCTCTGTCTCTCTCTGTCTCTCTCTCTCTCTCTCCCTCTCTCTCTCTCTCTCTATCTCTATCTATCTCTTTCTCTCCCCTCTCTCCCTACTCGTGGTCTTCCTTCTCATCCTCCCCATCCTCCCCGTCTCCCTCATCCTCCCCATCTCCCTTAACCATTCCTTCTATTCCTGATCGTATTTTTCCTTCTCCTTCTCTCAATCCTATTTATACTCCTCCTCTTTTCCCCTTTTGAGTATTCTTCTTAGAGATTGTGTATGGAAATAACATAATGCAGTCAGGTCACTTTCTGTCATTCTTCAGCGGTCAGAGCTATAAAGCAGAACATATAGTACAACTTTCATATATCAGTCTCCTCGTTTTCCTATTCATTCTTCTCCTTCTCTTTTTCCTTCTCCGTCTCCTTCTCCTCCTCCTCCGCCTTATCCTTCTCCTCCTTTTCCTCTCCTCCCCCTCTTTCTTCTTTTTCTTCTTTTTCTTTTTTTTTCTTCTTCTTTTTTCTTCTTCTTCTTCTTCTTCTCCTTCTTCTTCTTCTTCTTCTTCTTCTTCTTCTTCTTCTTCTTCTCCTCCTCCTTCTTCTTCTCCTCCTCCTCCTTCTTCTTCTCCTCCTCCTCCTTCTTCTTCTCCTCCTCCTTCTTCTCCTTCTCCTCCTCCTTCTTCTCCTCCTCCTCCTTCTTCTCCTTTTCCTCCTCCTTCTTCTCCTCCTCCTTCTTCTCCTCCTCCTTCTTCTTCTTGTTCTTCTTCTTCTTCTCCTCCTCCTCCTCCTCCTCCTCCTCCTCCTCCTCCTCCTCCTCCTCCTCCACCTTCTTCTTCTTCTTCTTCTTCTTCTTCTTCTTCTTCTTCTTCTACTCCTCCTCCTTCTCTTTCTCCCTCACCATCTCTTCCTCTACCTCCACCGCCCCCATAATAACCACTACCACAACCTCCGCCCTATTCTCCCCTTTCTCCTTCTCCTCACCTTCCATACCACCCTCCCTCACCCCCAAACTGTTCTCCCGCCTACAACAGCCAGCGCCACCTATACCTACATACCGGGTCCAGCCACTATCAGGGGGAATCACCCAAAGCACACTGACAGACACGTGGTGGCTTCCAAACGCGATAAGATCCACAAGGAGGCTGAACACACACTTAACCGCACGCACATACACACAGAGTCAATCGCACAGTCACAGACACATTTTCGCCCTTATTCTCTCTCTCTCTCTCTCTCTCTCTCTCTATCTATCTATCTATCTATATATCTCTCTATCACACACACACACACACACACACACACACAAACACACGCACCCTCACTCATTTTCACTCTATCTATCTAACTATCTATCTATCTATCTCTCACACACACACACTGACACACCCAATCTTACTCTCTCTCTCTATCTCTCTCTCTCTCTATCTCTATCACACACACACACACACACACACGCCGTTACTCTATCTCTATCTCTCTCTATCTCTCTCTCCCTCTCACACACACCAACCCTTACTCTCTCTATATCTATCTATCTATCTATCTATCTATCTATCTATCTATCTATCTATCTCTCTCTCTCACACACACGCACACTTGCTCTCTCTCTCTTTCTCTCTCTCTCTCTCTCTCACACACACACACACACACACACACACACACACACACTCACTCCAGCTACCAGCAGCAGGAACAGAATTCCCATTTCTTGTTATGGCACAAAACTGAAGAGCAAAAGCTTTAGATTATGATTCCTAATAAGTAACTACTTAACAGTACGTTAGTAAGTAAGTAAATAATTAAGTAAACAAATAAGTAAGTAAGTAGGTAAACAAGCAAGTGACTGAAGTTACTCGGATCAACCTTTGCAAACCACAAAATAGCCGATAAGTAACTACTTAAGTACATAAGTAAGTAAGTAAGTAAGTAAGTAAATAAATAAGTAAGTAGGCCAACAAGCAGGTGGATTTAGTTACTTGATCAACCTTGGCAAGCTAGCTGCCTTTCCGAAACAATTTAAATCCTTGCAATCCTGCCATCTTCAAACTGGCTTTTATCTTCCTAATTTCCTTCACACAATCATCTTATTAATATGAACCACACCTGACACTCACCTTATCAAAATGAACCACACCTGCATCATCAATTATCACCTCTATGTCAAACGGTGAACGAAAAGCTCTGATAACCCGTCACACCTTGCAAAAAGATGAGCTCTTTTATGAGGCAAAATCTACTAGGCGTCGTTTAATAAAGGCGCAAAGTTGATTCCTAGGAAAAGGATATTTACTCACCTTTTCCCACTCCACTCAGGTGTTGCTGAGTACAAGGCCAGTAATAGACTCGTTTATGTCTCGGAAAAAAATGCACTTGCGCCTGCCAGGCAGCATGTCTAGCTATATGTTTCATGTTGCTGTTGGCTGGGGCCCCCGTGTAAAGCGCCTTGAGCATGATAATAAGCGCATATTGTGCTATATAAATGCTCTACTTTTTTAACGAGCTCAAAATGCTTTAACGTTAAGTAAAAGGTTTAACGCCTGCTTCTACACCATATAGGAATCATCCTCACCGGCAGAGCGAGCTGGAAACATTTAAATGCTGCCACACAGAGATAAAGGGAGAACTCACACGAATGTCTCACTCAATCACATTTTACTGACACTGGGCCAACCAGTCTTTGTACTGTTCCCAGAAAGCCCATCATCAGGCGGGCAGCTGCTAAAACTAAAAAAAACAAACAAACAAAAAAAACAATTCTTACGACTGGGGTAGTATGTTGCGACGTGGGGTCATACCCTCCACCTACCGGTTACGAGGCGGACGCTCAACCATTTGCGCTAATGAACCCGGTCAAAGCGCTTTCCATGGAGTTCCCTGAGAACAACAACACGACACAAATATTCATGACTGGATCTACAATCTACACTCAGGTGTAAATGAGTACCTGGCTGTTCGTAGCGCTGTCCAAGTCCGAAATAAATGAATTGAATATAATAATCCTGCGTGTATATTGTTGTAGTTAGCTTGGGACTCTTTGTAAAGCGCTTTGAGCACGTTAAGCAAATATTGCGCTTTGACATGAAAATAAAAAAAACTCAACAACTTCCCTTATTGATTACCAGGCTGAAATCTTTTGGGTCAAATCCAAGGAAAGACGAGAGTTTCAGAGGCCTCAGCAGCAGCGAAGTTTTATCAAGTGACCAATGGGGGCTACAGTTCTTGCTTTAGGGAGAGTTTGTTTTGTTTTGTTATCAGATCCCTTTAGTACCGCTCAATAGCAGTGTAGGGACCCGACAAAATGTTTGTCACAAGAATGTGTCAAAACTATGATAAGCACAATCTGATATCAAACAAAAGTTAGGAAAAACTATGAGCCAAGAGATTAAGACAAGCAGGTAGCTAGCCCACTGTGCCCACTCTTGAATGACTCAAAGAAAATACACATTGAGGTGTACATCTAGAGAAGTAAAACAAGTTTCAATGTAGCCTGAGATTGGATTTGCAGCCTTATGAAAAAAGATACACTGCTTAGCCACTTGACTCAGAGTTTTCCTTACTTTTGTTGGATATCTAATTGGGTTTGCACTATATACTATTTGACTCATACTGGTGTCAAACATTAAGTTTGGCCCCTACGCTGCCCATTGGGAGGTACAAAAGTGGAACCGATAACAAAACAAAAAATGAACTTCATCTGTTATATCTTTGATATGTTTAAGACCTAAAAAAGAGCCCTAGATGGGTTTTTTAATGCATAATGGGCCTCCTGGAAATAGAAATAATTGTAAAGCTGATGAAAATATCATAGACACTTATTACATTACCAACAGTTGAACCCTAAGTTCCAAAAGAAAACTAAAGTCAGTTAAGTATGTGTTATAGAAAAGAATTTCCCTGAAAATGTTACCATAATTTGTCCTCAGTGAGACAAATGGAAAAACTAGAAACAAATATGAAGAAAAATGTGGTCATAATATAAAGACCATAGGTAACAAAATAAGAGAAGAAACAAAATAGATATATAGAGATGCACCCCAAATGTGACTCAAATAACTTCACCTTATGTGCATTTCCTTTCTTGACCACATCAAAACAAACGCTGTTCCACACATCATCATCATAATTTTTCACTTTTCTTCCGAAGCTTTTCATTTGTGGAGGAGAAGTGCTATCCAGAATTTTCTCAGCCATATCAAAGTCTTTGAAGACCACTAAAATTACAAACAAAAAAAGGAAAAATTATTATCTTGTCACAAAAATGATATAGAGTGAGGAAAATATGAAAAATTTCACACACTTTGACAGTGGGTAATGAAAGTTTCAAGCACAAGGTTTCCATTGAAATTGATAAATTGATAAAGTTAATATTTCAGGCAATATTGTTATATTTTGATAAGATAAATTGAAGATAAATTGTTTACACCCTTTTTATTCAAACTACCTCACAAATAGCAATAAAAAAAGAGAGATGGAGAGCATCTGATGTAGAGTAACTTTCAATCGGTACATCCTCAGAGCAATTTACATGTGGTCCCAAGCCAACAGCAGCACAAAACAAATGGGAGGTACTTATTTAAACTTGAGTGGAGTGGGAAAATGTGAGTTAAGAGCCTTTTCCATGGACTCAGCTTCGGACCCTCACTAAGTTGTCTTCCCAGTCAAATTTTTTAGCTGTTAGCAATCTTTCAGGTCTTATGTAAAATGATGCCAACTGTCTTGGTGAGTAATGCAAATCTGAAAAGAATAATGTGAGCTGCTCTTCAATTAGTTTTGGTTCATACAATTCCAACTATCATTTAACAAAGAATCAGAAATTTTGAAAGTATAGAAACTGGTGCTTGGCAGTCCTGCTAGAAATCTTTAACCAAGGGCTGGTCTTTTTTTCTCAAGATGTTACTGGTCCTAATCCGGTCTTTTAATAACAATTGAATTTATAGGCTCATGCGCAGTGGAGGCATGGTCCCTACGCCACATGCCGTTTTTGGGACCAGTCTTCTCTTTAACCATAGAGACTATCGGATTACGAGTGAGGGGGTACATCGAGCCATGTCAGTGAATAACATCTCATTGCTTAGGTCACACCCCAACCCCCCCCCCCCCCCGCCTCCTTTCCTCCCTCTAGAGCTCTCTGCTCGTCTTTAACCACAATGAACTATTAACGTGGTACCCCTGACTCTTTGTTGGGAAAGATTCATGGTCAGGATGGGATGCACAGCCTAGCCAGGGCTATCATATTTCATTGAGTGGGGCTCGTGGTTAGATGATTTTGGTGGTTGTGTGCTGCCAGATAGACAATAGTACCATGACACAGGTAGGAAAAAGGGGCTGGGAAAGGCATTCACTTCCCGTCAAGGACTGTTTGCAACTCATCTCTCCCAACTCTCGAGGGCTGGTCCTTTCGTTTCAACGAGAAACTTCATGGCAAGCTTTGACCAAAGAGAGGACCAGACAGCCAGCGGTCCGTCGTTTGAGGACCGGTTCACCGTCGAGAACACTAGGACCGGTGAAAAGACCAGTCCTCGCCCTAATCTAAATGGAGTTTATATCAGGGCCCCAACATTCTAGTGTAATAGCTAATATCAATATCACAATACACTTCTGCAGTTATTTGCCAATGTCCGACAGCTTTTAGATGTTTCTGCATCAAGTAAAAATCAACGGTAAATGAGTCAGAGCAAATCAGTGGAACTGCCTACAAAGAAGCAGTAATTACAAGCAGCTTTCAAAACACACCCCCTCTATATCTTAAAAATCCTTTTCCCATCCCCTTAGCTTCCAGACACCCTTTTTTTCTTCATCAACAATCTGTGGAAGTATGTTGACAATAACTAAATGAAGAATTAGAGAAGACAAATTAAATATTCTATTTTTATTAAGCCAAACAAAATAGGCTATCATCATTCACATGTTTGAGAAGATTAGTCAAGCTCTTCCTTCACAAGACAAAAAGATACAAACAAACAAAAAGATTTGTAGGAGAGCCAAAGAGACATTTGCATATTTTTCGATTTCTATGATATATTTCCTTTGCTGCTAATTGACCGATTTCAACAACTCTCTGAAATTTGGGATATCTCAAAGCACAACACAGAGCAACGTTGACAAAACATAAAAAAAAGTAGGAAGGCCCTATATATAAATCAATTATGATTATAAATCTCTCCTAGGGAACACTTCCATAGTCCTCACAGAGTCAAGCTGACAGAATCAGAGGTCTCATATTCAGTTAGGGTCGGCGTAGGAAGAAAGGACTTAGACGGTGGACACTGATTATGTGATGCTAGAAGTTAAGCTGACAAAATCAGAGATCTTATCTAGTTAGGGTCAGTGTAGGCAGAGATGACTTAAATGGCGGCCACTTTTGCTTTCTCTTCCCGAGAGGACTATAAAATTATCATTGAAAGACCTCCCCTCTCCTTAGTTCAGATGACAATGAAGGGTCCAAAATTTTAAAACTGCCATAAAAAGGTATGTGTATAATTCAATTCGGAGAGAGAGAGAGAGAGAGAGAGAGAGAGAGAGAGAGAGAGAGAGAGAGAGAGAGAGAGAGAGAGAGAGAGGGGGGG
>JAUEKY010328118.1:0-12377 GCA_031833965.1 Scyllaea pelagica | reverse complement strand
ACTCCTCCCCCTCCCCGTCCCCCGCCCCCTGCCAACCCCCTCCCAATCCCCTTCGTCTCCTGGTTCCCCCAGATAGACAGCCAGTGAAGAGGGTGACGGGGAGGCAAGAAGGATGCTGATTATTGCCTAGTGTTTCACCCCCACTCTCCCTCCAATACAATTCTACCTTCAGGCAGCCCCAGTGAACAAAAAAGGACAATGTGTGTACTTGTGTAACGGTATGGTTGGTAATTATATACGTATATTATTATTGCTCCCTTCCCCTCTCTACCTGAACTTAAACGTATCTTTCTTCTCCTCCCTCTTCGTCTTCCTCCTCATTTTCCCCCGCCACATCCTCTTCCTCCTCATTTCCTCCTGTTTTTTCTAACTTTCTCGTCATCACCACCATCGTCATCATCTTCATCATCATCGTCGTTGGTGGCGTCATCAATATCATTATTGATAATTTATAATTTTTTTATTCAAAGCTTGTAGTCATTATGGCCATTATGCCTCCCATTTTTTTGTTATCACGATAGAAGGATACTGGATGATGAAATGATGATGAAATAATATAGGCAACGATATCAACGGCCTGATATTATGTCATCCCCAAACCACACGTGAATGGAGAGGAGAAACCGTGAGCAGAAAGCATTTTCCAAGTGCGAACTCAGCTTTCCATCGTTCCCAGCAGGATTCGAACGTATAACCTGGCAGCTCCAAGCACAAAGCGTCTACCACTAGACCACAAAGGCAAACAAAATGGAGAGCATTTATATGGCACAAAACCCGCTAAACGTGCTCAAAACGCTTTACAAGGAGTCCCCCAGTCAATCGCAACATGAAACATTTAGGACAAGACAAGCAGCCTGCTAGGCGCTAGTAATTTTTTTTTCGGACAGACACAACGCTATTAACGGCCAGGTACTCATTTACGCCTGAGTTTAGCATGAAAATGTGAGACAGAGCCTTTACCAAGGTTTCAACTTTGCGCCGTCTCCGACGGGTGAATCGAACCCGCTATCTCACGATCACAAGCCCAAAGAGTCTACCACTAGACCACAAAGCAGCACGAATTGATTTCCTTCTGAACTACCCTGAAAGTGGGAACAAATTGTAACAGAAATGAAAGAGCCAAAAGTGTCAGGTATCCACGTTATGTTGCGAGGATGGAATCAGCCAACTTTTGTGACCAGAATGCTCAATGAAACCGTCACCATTACCTGCTAGGATAATATAAATGGACTTGAATTTGAATCCTTAAATTCAGCATTCATTCCTTGATATCCTTATTCCCATTTTATGATCACCCTTCCTTGTCCTTAATACTCCCCCCCCACTTTACCCCCTTAGTGTATCTCTGTCTGAATATCGTTTTCATTGCTGATAGAGCATAACAGTAAAATAAATAGTAGTCTACATCTGATCAATATCAAACTTGACCCTTTGGTGAAGGCGGCTGTTCTGGTTACTAATTATTTCAAGAGCCAACATAATTTTCCTTTGAAAAACTATAAAAGCTTTTCAAACTCATTTGCTGTTTCGGAGCCCATGGTGCAAAAGTGAGGTAAAATCCAATAACGTAGACGAGGAACTGATATAATGTTGAATTCATCTCTTCATACAATCCCAGTGTTCAAACATCAATAACAGTATTGTCGAAATTACTGAGCAAAGAGACATGAGGCAAGAAAGAAAGGAACTTGACCTCCCAAATTTCAACCAAACACCATTGGATCCACAATAATATTTTATTCAACTTTTATTTTCACCAGTCTCTTTTCTTTTTCGTTTCTATTGTATATTGTATTGTTTTTCGTTTCCTTATTAACCTAGACAAAGCCGGGGGTTCAGTCTCGTATTATATGTTTAGCTCCCCAGCTTCAGTGTCCTTCGAAAGTACAAAGACCAAGTTGTGAGGTTAATGAAAACAAATCAGAGCTCACTAAGGGTGTCTGATCGCACCTTGAACTTGAGAAAGAACCAAGAGTAATCAAAGCAAAGTACTCGAAACCATACTAAGTACTCCTTGGGCAATACCAAACATTACATTTTAACCATAGCACCCAAGTTTCTAGTCTACTTTGATTTTAACTCATGGGTAGAAAACGTTATTCTTGAGAATGAAATGCCCTTTATTGCCCTATCTGAATAAAGTTTTGTTCTCGTTTGTATGAAATGCTATTCATCTAATCGAATCAATCTAATCGCAAAAGTTATTAAGCGAACACAAATATCGACTACTTTCAGATCCTACATTCAACACTCAGCACTCGTCGCTTCGCGACTCGAGGCGAGGTGACACACTAATCGATAACGTGTGCTGTGAGTAAACACGGGAGTAGTTTGTGTCCGAGGTTTGTGTCACAAAACGAAGTTTCGCCGGTGGTTAGTCCAACACATTGTGCGAATGCAGTGCATAGGCACCAAGTTCCTTTCGCACATAGGGAGATCAATACTCCGTCAACCGGCTGCGTGCACCTCACTTCTACATCTGTCAAAAATGGTAATTATGATAACTTTGCTTTCTTAATGCTGCTGGATAGATTAAATTCTCTCTCTCTCTCTCTCTCTCATTTTGGGTGTTTGTAAGACTTCAAATTAAATAGGGTACAAACGTTTTTTTTTACTCTCTACTATCAAGCTGAACAATAGTCTACCTTCCACCGAATTTTGGCATAGACGTCTAGCTCTTCCATAAACATCTGCTATGTTTAGATATTATTATAACTAATTTAGACGACTATTCAAATTTTTCATTTTGTCTTTGTTTTGCGTATATAATGAAAGATCAAAACTTACCTCTTGTTTATAAAATGATGCAATATTTGAACATCTTATTGTTTAAGTGAAATTCCCAGATGGGTTGTAACGTCATTGTGATAACATGTTACATTGGCATTGGCAGTCAATCAGGACATCAGTGAAATCAAATTGACCTTCATCCTCACTTGCAGCAAACTTGAAAGAGAGTGAAAACTCTTGATCTGAAACAACTTTATCTTTAATTCAAAGTCAAAATGCAAATGAATGCCTATTTTTTTCCCCATAAAATGGATATGGGTTTAATCAGAGATTTCACCTTGGGTTTCCGAAAATAACTTTGAACAAGGACAGCTGAGCGATTGAGGAATCCTTACCTTTGAAACAATTTCTTGTCTAGAACCACATTTTTTTTAGGATTATGGCAGTGGTATTTCTCTCTCTGATCAAAACTGTCTTGTCAGAATAAAAGCAAATAAATGAGGAACGCAAGCATTTTGATTTTTAATTGTACGCACAATATGATACAAGATCAGATATTTACTCTGTAGGATAGCCAAAGGCAACAAGTTAGCTAATCACTTAGTACAAGGATCGGTATCCAGACCTGCCAACTGTCCCTGATCATCCGGGACGGTCCCGGAGTTTAGAAATTCAAGCTTTCAAAGAAAATGTTTGAATTTTAAGGAATCTTGTTAAATGATTATTAAATGCCTTGAAATTTGAAAAGATTATTGGCAAAGTGCAATTGGAAAGACTCCAAAAGAATTGTTAGTGCGTCACAGTCACAATTAACTCTTTTGTTTAGCTTTCAGTTTTATCTAGACAGCGGTTCATGTGATATACAATTGCCAGTCAGATGTTTCATAACACTCATTCTCAATGCTTAACGCAAGACGATGCTAATGACCAAAGAGCACAAAACAGATTGGATCGCAGCCCCTTGCATTTCATTTTTGAACTGACCGAAGCTTTCTTTTCTCCATTCGCAATGATGGTCCACTCCTGTGCTTTCACCGCTGAAAACGTGTCTTGGATAATCTTTCTAGTAATTTCAGTGATCATACTGTTTACACTGAGCCGCGGAAAGCCTGGGTAATGGCATTTTTTTAGCATTTTCCTCGGATCTGCCATCTAAATATACAGTCGACAGTGTGCGCGTGTGTGTGTATGAGCATGTGTTGGCAGGTCTGGGTATCAAATGCTGATTCAAACTAGAAAATGGTATCTTTATCCTTCTCTTATGATTTAGAACCGGCTTCGTTGGCGCACTTTGTTGAGCGACCGCCTCGTAATCGGTAGGTGCGGGGTTTGATTCCCACACTGCAACATAACTAAGTTGTAAAAATCGATTTTTTTTAGCAGCTGCCCGCCTGGCGATTGGCTTTATGGGAACAGTACTAAGACTGGTTGGCCTGGTGTCTGTATAATGTGACTGGGTGAGATATTTGCGTGAGTTCTCAGTTTATCCCTGTGTGGCAGCACGTAAACATGTCCAGAACGCTCCGCTGGCAATATGACCTAAACTGTGTTGAAGGAGGCGTTAAACCATAACAATAAACGTTTTATGATTTGAAATATTGAAAGTGCCTTAAAATCTGAATATATTTAAAATTCCTAACTCTTTCTTCTTCTTTCAACTTTTTTTTATTTCAGGCTTCCAGTCCTAAGAGAGTAAAGCTGTCTGATGATGAAAGAGTTTCTTTGCTGTCCCCTCTGAAAGATGCTGGATGGTCTATGGTTGAGGGAAGAGATGCTATTTATAAGGAATTCATTTTTAAAGATTTTAATGAGGTGATTTAAATTGATTTACTTTCCCTTCTTTATATTGTTTTAGCCTTAACTTAGGCCTTTAAACTCTGAGATTTTATGGTACTGTAGTCAGCTGTCAAAGTGAAAAGAAGATTTTGTCTATATGATTTGAAGAAGCCTGCACAGTGAAAATTGTATTATCCCGTCAGACAAGCCAATAAGATATATAATGATAATTATACAGTGCTGGAAAAAAGTTAGAGCAATTTCAGAAGGAAATAGGGAAGTCATAGATGCAATTCAAGCTGGGAATTTTAATTCTATCTTCTAACTAATTCTTAGTTATCTACTAACACCAAAGTTGCTCAGTTCAACAGGTCATTACAGCTTTCATGAAATGAATCTCTCCCTGCTTCATTAATCACTTCTTTTAAATTCCCATGCTGCTAGATGAAAGCTTTGTCATGCAATATTGATGTCATGCAACATTATTGATCACCAGTCATCCCTCCCAAGCTTACATAAATATCTCAATCCAGAGCTAGGGTCCACCTTAAAGTGGGCGGTACAACTAAATGATAAAATGGGAGCTGAGTAAAGAAAGAAAGAAATTTGTCTCACTTATTGTCTTTTCTTTATAGGCCTATGGCTTCATGACCAGAGTGGCTATCAAAGCAGATAAAATGGATCATCATCCAGAATGGTTCAATGTTTATAACAAGGTGAGTATTATTTTTATTTAGTTCTTTACTGTGGGACAAAACTTTAGTATGGCGCAAAGTTGGGTCCTTGGAAAAGGCTATTTACTCCTTGTTTTCTCACTTCACTCAGGTGTAAATGAGTACCTGACCATTTCATCCTTGTAACTGTTCGAAAGAAATGTACCAACGTCTAGCAGGCTGCATATCTTGCCCTATTTGTTTCACGTTGCTGTTGGCTTGGGACCCCTTGTAAAGCGCTTTTGGCACATTTTAGTGGGTATTGCACTATATAAATGGTCTTAAAAAGTAGATTCTTTTTAAAGATATATTTGTTCGATGAACAGGTTTTGACTCTTGCTGCAGTGTGTAGGAACAATTTTATATTAATGGTCTATGGCCGTCATTTTTACAGACTTCAATATTGTAAGCAATAATTTCAAGTTTTCATCAAGATGTCAAAGCAAGCATTGATCAATAGTTACGGAGGTAATGGCACAGATTATAAAGAGGTTGAGTTAAGAGGGCAATTGATTGTTGTGTTTTTATAAAGTAGGTATGATGGTTGGTGTTGAAGGCACGAGAGAGAGAGAGAGAGAGGTCATGGATTTGAAGTTTCCTTTTTTGCTTTGAATATTGAGTTAGGCACAAATTGTTTCATTTTTCATCGTTCATCTAGATAACGATAACAGGACAATTCTTCATTCAAGAAGCCTCCATGTCTGTGATAGATATCCCATAAAAATCCTCTGTTGCTGGTTGTGTAAGGTGGTTTCCTTTTACTTTTAAAGAAATCCATAGCTCCTCTAACCTATACACTCCAAATGATGAGTGGCAAACAGATTCAAATTCAACATAGAATATTTAAAAAGGATTTGAAATTTTAATAAAATAAGAAAATTAAGTAGAACATTAAAAAAAACAAAACTAGTGCAATATTCACTAAACATGCTCAAAGTGCTTTACAAGGGTTCCCAAGCCAACAGCAACATGAAACAAAATAGGACAAGGCATACAGCCTGCTAGGCGCCAGTACATTTTTTTCTGGACAGAGACAACGTCATTAATGGCCATGTTCTCATTTACACCTGAAAATGGGAGTGAAGAGTCTTTTCCATGGACTCAACTTTGCGCCATCAAAGTTACCATTATTGTTAGTTAATATGTGGAATGATTTTCATTGAGTTTGTGATGCCTGCATTACTATTATACCTGGTTCTGAATAACAATCCATGGCAGCTGTTTTTCAGCTCAAAGCAATTCACACACTGAAATAGTTGCACCCAGATGATAAGTTCAAGAAATGAAATGCACTATTTGGAATTCATGCATCAACAAGCAATTCATGTCAGCCCTAAGGAACTTCCACATTTTAGGGACGCTGATAAATAATATTAAGCCATCACAGTTGTACAGGAAAAATAGATTCAACTTAACTGGAGGACTTGTATACAGTACACCCTCTTTTAGCATCCTTAGGACTCAAGCATGCTGAATAGTTATTATTATTACTGAATTGTTCTTATACAAACTACATGCCTTCAAGCACCACGACTTTGGTTTCAAGCAGGCTTTATTACAGGAAGAATCGCATTCTGGTTGCGTTTATTTTTGTTAACCACTCCTTTCAGTTTATTGATGAACCATCTCACACACTAGCCATCCTGGGATGGAAAAAAAAACCAACAGTGAGAAAGGTAGACGCAGCACACATGCACACACACACATAGTCAGACGATAAAACATGAGTGAGAGTGTGTTGACAAAATTTACCACAGAGCATCTTAGGGAATCTCTGGTGTTTTGTGCCTCCAACAATAGCTGGCTGGTATCACCTTCCACCCATCCCTGTCTTGCCTGAGGTTTTAATGTTAAGGTTTGATAATGCCCTAATTTAACACATAGGTTATATCACCAGTAGAATGTTCTGGACATGCTAACATTATGCTGCCACAGAGAGATAAATGGAGGACTCAATGCAAATATCTCATTCTGTCGCATTATCCTGACGCTGGGCCTACACTACCAGTTTTAGCACTTTTCATAATGCTGAGTGCCAGGCGGGCAGCTCCTGAATGCCAATTTTAAATGACTTGGGTAAGTCACGACCTGGGATTAAACCCGGGGCTTGCTTGTTCTGAGGTGGATGCTCAATCAGTCAGCTACCTATCCTGGGGGTTTCTGAACAAATTTGCTGTAATCAGTGTGGTGTGAAGGATGCTAAGATCTTAACGGTTCCAATCAGTTTATGTACATGTATCATAGTCATAGGTGAGATTAAATGAGGATGTTGAATGTTGAAGGAATCAGTGGATGAGTTGGATGCGATGGTGCTGTATTCGTTTGAAGGGTTATATCTACTTCGGGTCAAGCACACTTCAGTATTAAGCTTGCTTAAGCCTCATCCCGGTGACCATGCTTCAAGGTGACATGTACAGTAAAAGTTTTCCGGAGTTGAAAAATTAGGATAATACTGTTACTGACAAATTTCATTTGGTGGAGAAAAGCAAACAGTCTTGAGTTTGTAGAGAAGGTCGAAATAGTCATAGGTGCTACATGAATAGACCAACAAGGAAACAATGAGCAAGTTAACCAACGTTACACTGGCTCAGGCGTTTGAGCATCCACCTTGGAATTGGTTGTTCATGGGTTCAATCCAAGGCTGCGACATATCCAAGGCACAAAAACCGTTGTTTTAGCTGCTGCCTGTCTGGCACTGGTCATTATGGGAGCAGTGTTAAGACTGGTTAGTCTGGTGTGAGTATAATGTGACTGGGTGGGATATTTGTGTCGAGTCCTTGATCTATTTTTGTGTGACAGCACAAAAACATGTCCAAAGCGCTATGCTGATGATATGACCAGTAAAGCCTCGAAACAGGTGTTATTCCTTAACTTTCAACTTTTTTTTTTTAATGAGTTAGATTATACTTGGAGTTATCCCCCACTGTATACTGTGTATATGAATGGCACGGCTGTTAAGTGATTAGTTAAGTGGGTTTTTCAGTTTTCTTGCTTTCCAGTATTTCAATTTTTGTTGAGGATGAAAATCTTAGAGGTGTTTTGAAAAGAAAATTTAGACTCCAGTTTTGAAATGGTTTTTCATTGGGAATTGAAATGTTGCGATGAAGAAGATGGAAGTAGTTATGCTTAATCAAGACTTTTTTCCTCCTCAGGTTCAAATCACTCTTAGCACACATGACGTGTCTGGGCTGTCTCAAAGAGATGTCAATCTTGCAAAGTTTATTGAACAAGCTGCAAAATGAACTTTTAAATCTTAGCCATTTAACATTCCTTGCATGAAAGTGATGAGATTGATGTCGAAGATTCTATTCTTCTATCACTATTATCTAAGTTGTAGTTATTTATTTACCAAGTAAATACAAGCAAAGTGTTATGGTTTGTAGCTAGTCAGATAAATACAAAACCATTGTTTACATTTAAAGAAAATGCTCTACTATAAGAGGGATGGAGAAAAGACATGCAGAGAGGAGGAGAAAGTGATAATGAGAATGAGATCAAGAGAGAGAAAGGAGAGAGGAGTTGGAGGGTTTGAATGAGTTTAAAGGTGATTCCTATTTTAGGGAATGCATTTAATGTATGGACAGAGTAGTGAGAATTGTGAACGTGACAGAGAGAGGAGGAGGATAATGTGTCTCATCATCCTCCATATTTGATTTCAATTCTTTGAAAGGAATAAACCATTATTTCATTGATCATTATCTGCCTCCTTTTATGTTGTGATTATAATTTTTTTATGTGTTTTTTTTTCAGTCTTTTTTTTAAATCAATAATTATGAATACTTTATATTTAATGGCAAAATCTATTTTCTTTAACAGAATCATATACTTTGTTATCATAGGAATTAGATTTAGATCAGCTATTCTTTTAAAATAAAGCTTTCATAGATTCATAGTGGGTGAAAGTCCCATTCAAAGGCATAGTACCTTGATAATTAATAGTAACAAGGACATAAGATAAGCCTATTAAGAGTCAGAGTTAAGACTTTTTGAAGTTTTTACGGATATACTGTGAAACACGTTTAAACCAAAATTAAAGGGACGTGGGTTTTTATTTCGGTTTAGAAAGTCAAAGACGTGTATCTAACCTATGACCTCACGATCACAAGCTAAAGAAAAATTTTATTGTTTATGGTTAAGATTTTTTTGATTTAGCTGTTTTTGGTTTAAACATGTTTCTCTGTAGTTATGAGAAAATACATTGTAACCTTGTTATGCTGCCAACCATGGGACTATGAGAAAGCTGCAGTTTTAAAGAGAATGGCGGTATAGTGAAAGCTTTTTCGGGCTGTCAAAGAGATGGTTTTCCAACTCAATTGAATAAAACTTCAAGATTAAGAAAGAAGAGATGAAAAGAGAGAGAGGGGATGATGGTAAGATTAAGAGCAGTTATGATTGCACTACGCACATATTGACATCTTTTTGTGCCAAGTAGGTGGCTGCATAAGGGAAACAGTGAGATTGGGTTTTATAATAATAATTTGATAATAATTGTATTTGCTGAGCGCTCTTTTGTTATAAGCTCAGAGCGCTTTACAATGTCAAATAGAAACAATCATGCATAACAGCACTCAACGCATAAAATGAGATGATATAAATACAGGTGTACAATAAAAGAGAAAAAATAACGAATTGTGGATTTAGCTGAAAGAGTTCAGAAAAAGATGTGTTTTTAGCTGTTTTTTTAAAGATTTTGAGGGAACTGGAACATTTAATTTGTTCAGGTAGAGAACTCCACACATTTGGGCTGGCAAAAGAAAACGCCTTTTATTACTATTACCTTGACAGTTATAATGCCCAGCATTTTCGAAGTCACATTTAGGTATGTATCCTTCGAAGTAGGTACTGGCGGTACAAGTTATTTCACATTCTTTATACAGTTACCAAAAGCAGGCGGTATGTGGGAATGGCGGTACAAGGGAGACAGTATGATGAGGTTTCAGTGCAGCTGTAGAGTAGTATAGCGCCCAAAATAGACAGTCTTTTTATAACTCAATCAGTAAGTGCGCTTTCTTCTGCTGGAGGCAAGTCACCAACTACAGTGGAACTTGGTGCTAACGAGAAGCCCTGTTCCAAGTGAGAATTGTTGTTTTTACTGAGTTCTCGTTATTCCAGATTCCAGGGAAAATAACCAAATTATATAGCAGTTTGAATTGTATTTGAGTCACCGCCTGCATGATAAGCCGACAAACTGGGTGGGCGGCAGCAAGCGAGCTTTGTTTATATGAATATGAGAGCCTACACACACTGTAGTACTAGTAAACTTTGTGGCTACCGTGAATGTGTCTGTGTATTACTTGATATGATACATGATTTTCCATGTTGAGATCTTGCTATTGCAGGGTTCTGGATTGCATGGTATCGTTAAACCAGATCTTTTCTAATAGAGAGAGAATTAAAAAAAACAGGGATTCGAAATTGTCTCGTTCTTTCAGGGTTTTTGTAATTTCCGTTGTCATTAAATATCAAGCACCACTATACACCTATCCTTTCTTCTCTTAAAGTGAAAAGGCCTTTTTTTTCGTACTGTACCTGCAACAACTTTTTTCCGAATTCTTTTACTTTTCTCAATGCTTGCTCAATTTGTACACTGTTTCTTATTTTTAGGTTCACATTTATTCAGTGGTGAGGATTTACCTATGATTTTCAACAAAAATCAGTAAAGCAGCACTGTAAAAACCACTTATCCTTCTACTACTACTTTACTGCCCAATCTACACAAGTGTGAGCTTTGAGCAAGTTTGTGTTCAACCAAAATAACTTAAAAGTTAAATGCATATATAAGGGATAAGTCATAGCACATTTTCCATGTCCTTGCTGGAACAAAGTACACACGCTATAATTTGGATGAGGAATCCATGAAAAAAGATGCGAGGATTCAAGTAAAGAGGGATGGGCTTTGTATACATGTGCTTAAGGACGAGGGATCTCTAAGGACAAGGAAAATGTGCCAGACTAAATCACACCCATGTATGTACTCACACTCAGCTCAAACATTGGCATCATGGGACAAACACAAATTAATTGGGTTTACATGCAATTTAATCTTCTTATGTGATAATAAATAAATTATTTTTACAGCTGCCAGAATTATTTTCTGGTGGCAAAGGTTAACAGTTACATTAAATACTATGAAGAACATTATCTTTCTGTCGTCAGTTTTTCTCCAAGAGTTGCAATTTTGATTCAATCATTCTGAAAGTATAAAGGAAAAGGACAATTTTGTTATAAATGTGCATTGGATTTATAATAAAAAGAAGTTAGGGAGACCATGATCTTGGTCTTCCTTGACAATTTGAGACTACATTATCTGATATCTGTGTAGTAGGAGGCCAAAATATCTATTATGTAGTATTCAATTGAAATAATACAGGGGATATGGACTTCTGATCAAGGGTTGCCTAACATTATGACAATATGACACAGGAATATTATGCAGGAGTTTAATTCTTCTTTCCTTTGTTATAGTAGAGTAGCAAAAGCAATAACATACTACAGAGAAACACGTTTAAACCAAAAAAAACCCCGGCTAAACCGAAAACCACGAAAGAAACTGCTTATTAAATCTATTAAGAAACTATGCCTAAACCGAAAACAAAATCATTCCAACTACGGATAAACTGAAAAGAAAGACCGCTATTCCCTACTTTTCTTCGGTAATTTAGCGGCTACGAAAGATAAAATCCATCATCGTGAGGCTAATTCTTTTCCAGGTTAATGATACTCCTTGAAAGTCCTTAGTAATGGGATGTTCCGATCTCTCCTACACCCATACACACACACAAGTTCACTGTCGTGTGGCCCTACAGGTCGGTAAACACGCACGCACTCATGTCACTTCCTGATGCCATAACAACTTCCTTAAGTGTCCATGTATTGTATCGTTCGCGGGGTGTACTGATTCTGTTTTTTAATACCTTGATTGTTTGTCAACCAGTTTGCCTATCGCTTATGCTTACAATGGAAGGTGGGTCGGGGAGGGGGAGGGAGCAGCACAAGCACTTGGAAAGGGTAGATGACTGGTACCCTTGAAACGTAGTATTCAGCGATAGATTTGCAACCCCATGCTCTCTTACTTTTATCTTGCATCCTCCTCCCAAATACAGCCACCCTGCCTTTTCCTTCGAAAGTCTAACACTTCATTACATGGCGCAATTTATT
>JAUEKY010328117.1:7484-18946 GCA_031833965.1 Scyllaea pelagica | reverse complement strand
GGTGTCGGGGGAAGAGAAAAAATGTCAATTACAACTTGAATGTAACAATAAATAAGCCACGTCGACATGTTTACAATTCTTGGGCACCTGTACATAGGCCAATTCCGTGCCCCTGCTGACTAAACACAAGCAAAGTAGAATCTTGAGAAAAGAAAATGTCCACCACAACTGACGAGTTGAATACCTGATGAATAATTACATCTGCTTGGATTTATAAAATGCATGCGTTGAACAGTAGTAATAGTAGTAGTAGTAGTAGTAGCAGTAGAAGTAGTCATAATAGTCTTGAAATTTCAAGCGAAATGAATGCAGGATTTATAGTTTTTAAAAAATGATTTATAAAATGATTCCTTCTCTAATGAGGTGAGACTAAGGTTACAATATGCAACACGTGCCGCGGCCTCCACGAGGTCCTGAATGCAATGAATAAGAAACCCTGACGGGGAATGGAGATGGAGCGGGTACAGGCCAGCCAGCAAACCAAGTAAGGCAAAGACAACAAAAGGATGACAAAATCTTGAAGTAAAAAACTCTAAAGAAGAAATAGTATTCACAATGGTTTATGTACACTCATGCCTCATCAAGAGCAGTCTGGGTTCCTGTGTTTCTTTCTTTGCTCCTCAGACAATGAAAAAAAATTTTTTCAAACAAAAACCACATTGAAACTAATGACATTCAACAATAAATTGCAAAAATCCTACTGCAAAAATCATCTCTAGTGATAACAAACTAATGGATAAATGCAATGTTAATAAATAAATGAGGGAAAAGATAAGAAGGAAAAAAAAGCCCATATGAAAATCTGCCGTGATTAGGAAACAACTGGAATGCCACTTAGTATTTAATGCATCTTTAAATAACACAAAAATCCTCATTAGTTATGAAAGGGAAATGAAGAAAAAATAAAACATCCCTACAAGGCTTCATGCACTCTCCATATATGTACAAAACAAAAAAAAAAACAAAAAAATAAAAAGAATACTCAGATCATTGCCCACTAGAAAAGGTATGCCAGATAAGCTAAAAAGCAAATGATACAAGATGTCTCCTTTTTTTTTACGTTTTCTCCTTCTCTGTTACTACTAGATGACAGGCACCTTTCCCCACGACCTGAGCAGATTCCAGGTATACCCCAAGGGATGCTGACTTTCAACATTGTGCCCTCCAGCATCCCTTCCCAATCGTAGCTGCCAATTTGGAAAAAAAATAAAATAAAATAATAATAATAATGATAACAATAAAAGAAATCTTTTTAAAAATAGAAAATTCCAGAAGACACTGGAAAAAAGAGAAACCTTTACAAAACAAATAATATATATTCATGTCCATGCCATAGCAGCGGGTGAGCTTACCAGCAAAAGGGATAAGTTGACAATTTGTTCTACGCTTATGAAATTGATACCAAAATGCCCAAAGATTCATAATCCCTTAGGAGCAGAAATTTCCAACAATTGTGCATGCTAAGAGCTGAAAAAAATCTCTCCAAAATAAAACTCACAATGGAACAAACTCTATTCTAGTCTGGTACCCAATTGAAGTCGCTTCATGAACAGATCCAGGACGTTGCTGCTTTAGAAAACTCCCAAGCATATTGACTACCTGATGGTGCAGGCACAGAATATTTGTCATCGCAATGCAATAGGCTGCTAGATGCCAAAATAGAAATTTTCACTCAGCAAGAAATTGTTTTTCCTTTCGCACCATGCAAAAGGACAAATTTGCATAGCAGGATTTCATATTTTCACTAAATTTTTTTTACGACTGGATTTGTGTGCAATTTTCAATGTTTCATTTAAATATAAACTCGGGAGGGTTGGGGAGGGGGGTGTAAATCTGGTATTTGTGCCCATCTTATGCACTGATCCAACAATATGTCCCATAGAGTAATGGAGAAAATAATTAGGCAAGGAGGAAAGTCCGTTCTGGTTAGATCTGATTTCCCAAGCTTTGTTTAGGAAATATTCTACACTAGGGATCACAGAGCTTTGGGCTGGTCACAAACGACCAACAGATCCATAATCCATCTCTATAGAAGATTTCCCATAATGGCAGTTGAGAGAGCAAGATGTTAGTTCCATTCCAAAACAGTGAGAAACACATTTCAATCAAAGTCAACAAACAAAGTTTGATTACATGATTTTGTGCTATTCATCTGAATACAAATTGATTAATCTAAAATCAAGAGTAGAAAATATAGAACAGGAAATCTTGTAGAATAGTCAATATGAGAAATTTTAAGAGAAAAGCAAAAATCAAAAAATAATCTTAAAAGATGGGTTTTAAGTTCAATATCTATTATCTAGTCAATTTCTAAAACAAACAAAGAGAAACGTGAAAATCTACATCTAATGAGATAAGTCTTGAAAAATTGTCGGTTGAATTGAAAACAATTAAACAACAAAACAATCACAAGTCTTTTGTTGGTTAACATAAAGGCATATTATGTGAGATGAAATCAAGTTTGAAATCAGACGAATCTTGAAATGCATGAAATTATATATATATCTATATATATATATATATATCAATCAACAAAGATGATTCCCTCCAAATCTGAAATCTACTTCCAAGGGGGTAAAGTGGAGAGATAAAGAGGATGGTGAGGAACGTGAAATAAAAGCTGATAAATGTAAAGAGGATGTGACAGATGGTGACTATGGATGCAGCCCTTCGTCCTCTCCATCAGGGGCAGTGACAGAGGACAGGACTGCTAGTGACGGCAAGGCTACTGATGGGTGAATAATATCAGTGAGGCTAAGTATCCAACCAACAACTTAAAGACACCACAGAGATAACGCAGGAATACAGCACAACAATCTACACATGTATTCAACTCCATTGTCTATCCTTGTCCTCATCCCATGACCAACTGACACACAAAGCAGGTAGGCAGCATCATTGACTAGAACTCAAGCAATCCTCTGGCATCAAAAACGATGACAAACACCGCTGGTGGGAGTGTGTGTTTGTCAGATCACATTCTATACACATGAGCAGAGGCGGGCATTGATATTGGACACCAGGGGAATACTGGCAGGTCTCCGTGTGACTACAGGCTTCAATTTAAAGAAAGGACACACCTCAAAAGTTTTCTTTATGTATTGATAATCGGCATCACTCACAACTAAACAATCACCTCAATAAAATTACAGCAGACACCAACCCAGCATGTCCCCTCTGCCTCTAAGGAAACTGTCACTCACTATCTCAGGGAGTGCAAACCACTCGAAGACCTCCGGTAGACCCTCCTCCCCCAAAACCCAGACATCAACAACTGTCTCTACAGCTACTCAGAACAACTTCAGAAGACAAATTCCACATCATGGCACAAGACCGAAGGGGAAAAGCTCAGATAATTGCTGGTTCGGATAAGTAAGTAAGTATTGATAATCCCTTCCTGCCTACTGCAGCCAAAATCACAGCTTAACTGGTATTCATATCTCATCCTCTTTGTCCTTATAGGTCAACAAACATTAGAATCTTCCTTCACAAAATAGTCATGCTGGATACCAAATAATGATCACTGTACCACCACAAATCCAGGTTTATGCAAAGACCTTAAAGCAACTCGGTTTGACTTGCTGGACAGGATGCTTAATGAAGAGAACATTCCAACAAACTAAAATAAACCAGAGAGGTACATCTGACCTCTGGCATAGGCTTACCACAATACATACAATGGAATAGAAAAGCCACTAAATAATAAAATATTATTTACCATTTTACAAAATGAGAAATGAGCATTGATGACAAATGGCTTACAAAATTCTAGACTTGATCTTTCTTTAACAAGCTAATCATGAAGCCAGCCAGGCATATCTGAATCTTTGATACAATACAATGAGAACCAACCATGAAATTCTGAATTACTAATAAATTATGTGTTTGAATTTAAACAGCAAAGTAAATCTTTAGGAATAGGTAATTCTAAAAGATGGGGAGAGAAAAAAAGAGAGGGAGAAGGAGTGAGGAGAGAGAATGAACACATCAGAAGCTCTCTATATACTTGTTTTATAACTCTAAGTCCTTATTCTGGTTTCTCCAAAGCCAAAGAAAAGAAAATAACAGGACCAATATATTTATAATTACACAAGCAAATTAAAACATTCTTTTTGGAGGAATTGTTGTGAATGTAGAGACAATTCTTTCCCAATTGAAATGTTTACGCAGTTATAAAATGACATGGTGACGTGACGACTTGAAAAAAGGGTGAGACAAAAGATGATAATTTAGCCCTTCCACCAATACCAACCATCATGACAACTGATAAGGAGCATCATCTACAAACTCTGTGATAGGAATAAATGCAGCAGACCAAGCGTAGTCTTTCATCAACTGGTGGAAACAATGTTCATTGGGGTACAGGCCAACACGACTTACTAGATATGCCCATATAAGAGTCATCAAGATAAAATATATATGTAAATATAGATAAGGATATATATACACACACGCACACACCATATCTAAGTATAAAAAGATAGGTCTTTTTGAATAGTATTCTTACCAGTTATAGAACAGTTTGAATAAATACAAACCTCCAGAGAGGGAAGAAAAGGCACAAAGACAATATATAACATGATTTTTAAATATATATATATATTTGAATACTTATATGTATTGATTATTTGTAACAGAGAAAATGGTGAGAGGCTATGATACACACTGACTGTCCAAGACCCCAACACCAGATCAACAATGTTTGCTGGGGAAAAGTAGGAGGAAGAAAAGCTCTTGTATACAAAAATTGGGGAGGGGGTGGAACAAAAAAAAATGAACAAAAAAAAAACCTCTGATAGCAAAATCCTAGTGCAGAATATGGGTGACTCCAATTGAAGCATTGTGAAAAAACATTCTGTGCGCGCAATAAAAATGTCCATGAATAAATAAGATCTCTGGGTTTTTAAAAAGAGAATAGATAATGTGAAATAATAATAAACCAGCCATCGGCTAAATAGGAGAAACAATAAATCCATGAATGGAAAAAAAACCTAAAACAAACTTTTTTTTAAAATGTAAACCAAGTCTTATGATTTAAAATATCTGACACCTGAACTCCAAATGTTTTCGGTCCACTCGGTTGTTGATTATGTCCATGTTTACAGATCAAAGGAACTATCTAGAGCCTTCAATCATGGCATTATATATGAGTTTCTTTGTCACCTGTGATAAGACAAGGCAGGGAGGGAGGGGAACTGGTGAAGATTTCTGTATATTCCTAATGCCCACTTGTTAAGAATAGAATTACATAGGAATCAATAACAACCCTTCCAGTGTACATGGAGCCTTGACAGGTTTCAGGCATGTAGCCAAACCCCCCACCCCACCCACCAAAAAGAAAAAAAAAAAAAAAAAAATTAAAAATCCCAAGGAGAAAAAAAATTGTACCTTGGTCATCACTTGCTCAGAAAAACAAAATCAAAGGATGGGAGGAAGGGGAGTGGCAGAGTACAACTCTTATCCTTGCCATAATATAATCTTTCACATGAAGAGCTCTCCCATAGGGCAAAATGATATTTGTGACTTGGTTCTACTTCGAAAATTTACAATGTGTAATATTGAACATAGCCAAAATGCAACCATGCACCTATGTACATTCATATTGAAAATAAAGTACAATGAACTATACAATAACAATTTCTCACATGAGATACTTTGGAAAATCAAATGGTAGCAATAATATGGAGTTAAAATATGCAGGAGAAAGTAACAAGTCTGTTGCACGATAAATAAAGATGTCAAAATGAAAATAGAAAAGCAAATCTTGTAAGATCAACAAGCAATACCAAAACCTTCGCCTTTCTAGGGAATAAATCATACAACAAACAACATGTCTATGTCCAGGTTTATTCATGTATCACTTCATATAAATGTTCTAACCCACAGCAAACAAACAAATGGAACAAAAATAGATTTTTTAAAAATAAAACAAATCTACCGTATGATCACACCCCTGTGCTGATAGACTCAAAGACTATCATCAAACATCTTTACAACAATGCTGGACAACAAACTCTGTTAAAAGGGATAAATTCAAGAGATAAAAATGGGTTGCATGACAGCCCAACCATGTGAACTGGTCACTGATTGTCGTAACAGGAGGCAGACCCTTTAGGCAAAATACTGAAACTGCCTGTGCTTGACTGGGCTGATCTGATAGGTGGCATACACTCCTGGCGGTGCTGGCGGCTGGGCTGTCGGGGCAAGGTAGCTGGGACCAGCAGCGGCAGCAGCAGCAGCAGCGGCAGCGGCAGCAGCATAATGAGGATGGATCTGAGCTGGGTAGGTGGGGGTGAGGCCGGGGGCATGCAGCACTGGGACGGGGTGCATGTGAGCTGGCAGCGGGTGTGAGGAGTACTGGAGCTGGCGAGGGGACTGGTGGGCTGGCGGTGGCGCCACTGTCGGGGAGAAAGGGCTGGCGGACAAAGGCAAAACAAAAAGAATATCAATGTCAAAAAGAGAGAGAAATATCCAGAGGCACACGGCAAATCCTATAAGAAAAATCTCTTCCATCCACTGTTAAGTGTTAATTTAATATATTAAAACTCAGGACCATTGGATGTCCTGAGATGACATAGGTGAGATTTTTTTTGTTCTTCAGACATTATTGTCATTTTATCTGCCTTCTTGACATTTTGAAGAGTTACCATTCAATTTCAAACAGACAGTGGAAGAGAGGATGATTTAAATGAGCTCTAATAAAGAAAAAGGCAGCAGCCAGCAGTTCTAATATAACCTGTCTTTTAGAATACCATAAAAACAAACATAGTGGCTTCTCAGGAACATTTTTGATAGAGAGAAAGTAGAGCAAATGCTCATACAGCTTTTGATGTCTACTGAAAGATGGAATGACATCTGGAATTATAAAAAGCTGCTGAAAATTTCACATGTGTCTTCCACCCGTTCTTCGAAAGAAGACTGTTTAATGCCAGAAAAGAAATTCAAGATCTCATGTATTTGAAATAATTCTAATAATTTGCATAGTTAAGTTATTCCACATAAGCAGTCATACTAGAGGCTACTTTTAAAGATTTTTCAATGGTACATTGAAAGAGTCTCGACAATGAATGATTTGGTGTCTGAGAATTCTCAGCAACATGGTCCCAGAAGTGTCCTAAACAAGCAAAGTAGGAGTAGGAAGTCAGCCTTTATGTGGGTGGCGAGTGTGGCTCATTATACTCATGTTTGAATATTTCTCCCCTCATTTTCTTCCTTGTTTTCTCTTCAAGCAAGAAAGACAAAAAAAGAATAGTGTTGAGTATCAGACTCACCCAAACTGGGTAATGGAAGCAGAGGCGGGCAAGGCCATCTGTTGAGGTTGGTGGGCAGGCAACAAGTACTGATGCAAGGGGGAGCTGTGAAGGGCTGCACCCAGGCGGCGGTAATCACTACAGGAAAAATCAAACAAACTCACAATAACATAGCATCCGAAAGAAATGAAATACAATTTTCCACTTCATATTGCACTGCTGATTATGTCAAAGAAATTGTTAAACATTAAACAAAAACTTTGCTGGATTTGCATTATCTAATGCTTGATGGGGGAAAAAAAGTGATGTCCAATGTTAAAAGAATATATTTACACGCCCAAAAGAACAACCTAATCCTAGCCACTTTGTCAAAAAAAAAATAAAATTGTACCATACGAAATACAAAGTAAACAGAAAGCGCACAGTGAATTTTAAGAGTTTCCAGATTGAATTTCCCATAATACAATTACAATATGATTTGAAAAAGATTGTATTTTCTTCTTTAAAAATTGAATTAAATTGGTCATTGCCAAGCTAAAAATGCTGAGAAATAATAGAATAAGTGCCTTTAATTCTGCTCTATCGTTTGAACACCATGTCCCATATTTGTCTTTTAGTCTATAAGCTTTAAAATATCAATATGCATTTTTTTAAAACATGATATGTACCAGTCCAATACTATATCAAGATGAAAAAAGCATGTTGCAGGCACAGATGATAATAAAAAAAATGAAAAAAAAATTTTCTACCACTGCAGGTCATCATAACTCTTACCCATTGACGTCCACTTGAGAGCCAGCGTTGAGCAGGACAGGCTGGCTGATCTGGACAGGCGACAACTGACTCATGGAGGATGCCGAGTTCTGCTGGACACAAAGGTGCATGTTTCCGGCCCGAGAGCTGACAGTGCAGCCATGAGGGACCCCCGTACTGATGCTTCCCATGCTGACATTCACAGCAAGTTTAGACGACTGAGGTATGGAGCGGACCGTCGGAGACACATAGGCCAGCTTTCCCTGAGCGGCAGCCGAGCTCAACTCCAACTGCATGTCAAACGGAGTTAGCTTCTCCAGCTTGGGAGACCGTGCCCTCAGGCGTTCTATGCTGCGCTCGGCCGCCGATAGGTGGGGTGGAGCCTGATGGGCAGACGAAGGGAGCACTTCCTGTTTGGGGACATAGGGGCTCACTTTGGCGTGCTGCTTGCCCCTGTGGCTGCTGCTGGTAGTGGTGTTGGTGGAGGTTGCCACAGACTGGCTGCTACGCGAATGCTGGTGGTGCTGGTGCTGGTGGTGATGGGGATGGTGGTGGCCGCTGCTGGAAGAGGCCAGGTCCACCAGCTGAGACAAACTGTGACTGCCACTGCTGGTGCCCTCATAAGCCTGCAAGTGGGAATATGTTAAAAAAACATTTTAATGTTAAGGTTTTTCAACGCTTCAATTCCTCATGACTCATGTCACCAGCAGAGCCCTCTGGATAGGTTAACATGCTGCTACACAGATAATTAACCGGACTCAACATAACATCCAATAATATTATACAGACACAGGGCCAACCGGTCATAGCAGTGTTCCAATAGTGCTAAACGTCTAGCTGACAGCTGCTTAAATCTGATTTTTACAACTGGAGTATTTCTCAGTCTGGGATCGAACCCAAAGGCTACCGATTCTAAGGTGGACGCTTAACTATTTGCAGGAACGGCACCTGTATGAATACATCAGATTGCCATGAAAACAATGGGGTTGAAAGAAAAAAAACACACAAACGTATCATAGACGCTTAAGGTTTCTACATTCAATGAGCAACTTCAGCACTGGTGTCCATATGACATCCAAAGTTATCACTTCAATTCATTTTTTCTCCATGATAACCAAAGTTATTCAAGCAGGCTAATCGAATAAACTTTCTGATGAGAAAACGGGGAGAAGGAGTTACATAGCATTAAAATTAATCTATTCTTAACCACTCAATAGACTGAAAAGCATTGTAGCATATGTGCAAACAGCAATACAAAGTTAACTTATAAAGCTGGTTCAAGGATGAATACTCTCTATCCTTTAACAGTTAACAAGCATTCAATTAAGTGTTAAACATACAAATTTACAGTCCCAGACCTGCCAACCCCCAACCAAGAAAAATCGTGATATTCTTGAGAAAAAATCCTGATTTAGGGTGAAAAATCCTGACAAAAATTTAAATTGCAGAAAAAGAGTAAAAACTAACTCATAGCGGGCTATCAAAGGCTTTTGAGAAGATTAATGCAAACAACAGTGCTGATAATGACAAAATGTCAAAAAAGCGGAAAATGTTCTTTGCCAGCCTATACATAGGTCAGACCTGCCACACAACCATACCACCTACAGAAGTAATATCAGTATGTTGGGACTTAAAAGCAAAGGGCAGTTATGGAGTGGTCTATACTCTATTCCACCATTCAATAGTCGTTACACGACCACGACATAAAATAAGAAGAAAGAAAGAAAAAGAAAAAAGAAGAAGAAGAAGAAGAAGAAGAAGAAGAAGAAGAATTAAACAAAAGAAAGAAAGAAGGAAAGAAAGAAAGAGGGGAAGAAGAACAACTAGCAATAGGAATGCAAGTTGTGGAATTCAAAACAGTCGGTGTGAAGGATGTAAGTCAGTACGCTATCTACTGTTATAGCACCACCGCCACCGTGGACGAAGGCTAAAAAAAATAACAATAACATTGGAGCCTCTGCCAAACAAGCTTCAACACTCGTGCAACAAACACACACACACACACACACACTCACACACACACACACACACACACACACTCTCTCTCTCTCTCTCTCTCTCTCTCTCTCTCTTGCTCTCTCTCTCCCTTTCAGCTTCTTTACCCCCTCTCTCTCTCCACCTCTCTCCACCTGTTACTGTTAATATTTCTTTATTGTAATTTTTATTCATGTTGATTTTTTTCCTTTTGAAAAGAGTACACAGTCTGCAAGGCCCGGGATGTGAAGTCTATCCATAGCTACATGCACAGACACTTTGTCCAGAAGCCAGAGGGCACACCCCATGCAAGCCTTTTCAAGGCCCCCATTTGGTCAACCTGGGCTCACTACAAGAAGGATATCAACCAGACAGCTGTCATAGAATTTGCAGGTAAGCTCCCACTCTACACTACCAACAAGTTTGTTTTGTTTTGTTATCAGTTTCCCTTTTGTACAGCCCAATGGGCAGTGTAGGGACCCAACATAATGTTTGATACCAGAATGGGTAAAAAAGTACAAATCCAGTCTGATATCAAACAAACAAGTTGCAAACTCAAAAATATTTGCATCGTTAGTCGTATGACAAAAAAGAAGCAAAGCGCGCCTTACACATTTCATGTAGAACACTATCTGAAAGTAAGGCCTTTGGGGCTTCTCAGTTCTATGATCTTGTGCCAGCACTATATTTTCTGTAGTGTGAAGCAGATAAGAGACATCTTCTGGACAAGAAAATAACCAATTGCTGATTAGTGTGTAGTTGTGAAGAGAGCCTATGCTCATTTTCACCTATATCTGTTGAGATAATCCTGTGGACATCCTCTTCCAATGACTCTAATGTGTGACTTGCCTTGGCCAAATATTGAATCAAGAACCTCTGGGTCAATACATGAATACTCAAACCACTGATTCATCAGTAGGAAGCCTTTAAATATCTGTGAATGAGATGAAAATGCGCCTTGTAGTTTTTTTTATATCAAAACCAAATTCTTCTTTTATAAATCCATTCATACACTAGTAAAAAAAAAAGGAATAATCAATTTCAGGGCCCATATAATTCATTTCCTTTGATTTGTATTTTGTTCGAACAAAAAATCTAACTCAAGAAAGAGTAAAGAAAAAAAAAATGAAAGATTAATATCTAGTTTGCTGCAAGCTAAGGTTTGTCATAGATATCCAAAACTTTTTTGCTATTGGTGTTGTAAAGATTAGCTTTATCTATTTTGACATAAAGAAATTAATTTTTTCTATTCTTAAAATGCTTTGAAAAATTTGTTGTTGCTTTACAGTCTCATATTCCCTTTTGATTTCTGAAAGCAGAAAATTCTTCAGCCATTGCTAATCTATTTATTTATTTATTTGTACCTGATTTTCCTTTGTCAAGATTATTTCTTAACATGTTGAAGATGGGGGAAAAAAGCATTCCAAAAACTGAGTTCATTTTTCACTTCATCTTGGTTTGAATTGGTGTGGGGGGGGCGGGGGG
>JAUEKY010328006.1:0-11308 GCA_031833965.1 Scyllaea pelagica | reverse complement strand
CTTCTTCCCCCCCCCCCCCCGACCACGATAACCATAATCAATAACCGTCATCAAATATTGACGATTAATGATGTTCTGGGTGAATGCTATGGTCTCGCAACGTTAGTTTTACTCTATGGTTTTTATATCTCACCAGAACATCAGCGGGGAAGATTGCATCGGTCGACTAGAAACAACCTTGTCCGCCATTTTAATGGACTCATGACTGCAGCTACGACTTGACCCACCCACTACGAACCAATGAGATAACTTTGTTTAATATCACGTGATCTGCAGACGAATGTTGGCGTCATCTGATTGGATGATCTATAGATAAAAATTTCTATTGAAAAGAATCATTACAGTGCAATGTGGAAGAGACGTAATCTTGTGGTTAATATTTTAGCAGACGAGTACATGCGACGGGGCTCCGCACCGCTTTGGCTGCTCTTCTTCCATACAGACCATTACTCCGATTATGGACTGGACGATGCGTTGACCGCTGGTCATCTACCTACGTAATGCTGGCCATCCTAGTGGAACCCATCATTATCTGCCTCGTCCACTAATAAAACTAATGTAACGGACAGCTCGCATTTCATTTAGCGTATAATGGTAAAGTTTGATAAGGAAAAGGCAGCGCAGTACATACCAACAAATTCATGTCAATATTTACAATATCACTGGGGTTCGTTTCAGAGGGACGCCAATAAAAAAACATACCTGTCATGCTAAAGCAAAATATGAATTGAAAAAAAACCCAACCTTATGGACCCTGAAAGATCCAAAGAGCTCCCAATGCACTGGGCATCTGGGTACAGATCTGAAATTGATATTATAGATACAGGGCAGGGCTGGGCACATCTCAAAGATAACCGGGTGGGATGGGAACTGACTGAAGGTTCGGTTCAGTCCGTAGATAAAGGTTCCGATCTGTGGGGTTTTCAAACCTTCGGCACTCACAGATCGAATTGTCTACTGCAGCACAGCCAAGCTGTACCAACGGAGTTGCAAAAGTGTTTGTTAGAGTTGAATAGTTGTATTTGTCTTTGAGTTTGGCACTGGGCCTGCCACAGTGAGTGGTTCTATCAAGGTAAAAATAGAATGATAATGTAGCCCCTTGTTGCTCTACTGCTCTGTTACAAGCCAGCTGAGAGTTTGGCGCAGGGCCTACCACAGTTAGCTGTTCTATCAAGGTACCAATGCAATGATAATGTAGGCATTTTCGCTCTATTCTTCAATTGAGCAATTGCCAAAACGTCGTCCGTCGTCATTGTTATGTACGAGTCATTTTGCTTTTGCCATTGTTCTCCAGTTAAGAAATTGAAACAGCTACAACCACAAGCGGATGATTTCCTAACATGTGAAGTTAATATCCATGGAGTTATTTCGGTTCTAGAATAAAATTTGTGCTTGAGAACTACAATCATTGTTCCTCGTACTTAACAATGACAACACGCCACGGGATTTTGTTATGTACATAGAATTCCAAAGCTCATATCAAACCTCACCAGTACTGTCAACATACAAAATTCACTTTTACTTTTATGTGTAGCTCATAAGTATAGAGGGAAAGTGTACATAGTGCCAACCCACAACAAGCATCTACAACTTCAAGATTGAACATTTCTTGAACAAAAAATGACGACAAAAGCCATCAAGTTTTGTGTCCCATTTTTTGGCAATTGCTCATTAAGAAAGTAAGGTATGGTTACTGTAACCTGTTCTACAAGTATAGGCAAATTATTGTTTCTTTTCAAACTTATTTAATTTTGGAAATAAAGTAGAGCATTTATATAGCGCAATATCCATCAAACGTACTCAAAGCGCTTTACAAGCGATCCCAAGCCAACAGCTACACTAAACAAATAGTACTAGACATGCAGCCTGCTAGGCGCTAGTCCAATTTTTTTTGGACAGAGACAACACTGTTAATGGCCAGGAACTCATTTACACCTGAGTGGAGTGGGAAAATGTGAGTAAAGAGCGTTTTCCAAGGACTCAACTTTGCGCCGTCTCCAAAGGGTGTATCAAACCCGTGACCTCATGACCACAATCCCAAGAGTCTACTACTTGACCACAAAGCAGCACAAAATAATAAATCACTTGCTAGATGCTAGAATTCAAACAATCAGGGATTTGAATAAAGCATTAACTACAATTATCATATTGTATGGCTAGAAGGTGCTAATGAATTTTGCTAATGATCAAATTTGTTTGGCAGCAGACCTGTGTACTGACATGGGATCCACAGCAGATCTCAATAATGAACTGCCCTCAGTGGCTGAATTTTCTAGTGTCAGTCTTGTTTCAGTGAAGTACAGTTCATAGAATTTTCTATAATTGCAACACATTTTTATATTGATGTAGATGTATCCTTTTAGCTTTTGTGTCGCAGACATACTTCCTGATTATTACAAAGGAAAAACTTGTCAAATAAAAGAGCATTTGTCAGAGGTTGTTCAGTTTTCTCAGTTTTGATTAACCTTATGACCACATTGGAATCGACTTAAAATCAGGGCTCAATAGGCAGGGCTGTCACTGGGACATTTGCATTTATATGCTTTATTCTGAAATATTTTGTTGATTTTCATATAGGTTTTTGTTTTGTGTTATAGTTGATTGTAATTCCTGAAATATTTACTTACAGGGCACAGCCTGCACCTTGAGCAAGAAGTTCTTGAGGAAATGGCTCAACTCCAACAGCTTGCAGCCTCTAAGGATCTGGTCAGCCTGCAAGGAAAACTGGATAAGGAAGATGCAGAGTCCATTCCACGGGGTTTAGGCAACAACGAAGAAAGGCAAGACCAGCTTCCCTACTTTGATATGGAGGAGCTTGTCAATGGAAAGCTATTTGGGAATGGAACTTACAGCGGAGACAACAAGACTGGAAGTAACATCACCTCCATTTACTCCAAGAGGTCGTCACCTGTAAATGTGAACATGCTGAACCACATTTATGCACCTGGCCTACCTTTGCCTCGGCGTCTGACAGAATCTGTCCAGAGACTAGTAAAACCGCTGCCAGCCACCGAGTCGTCCATGCCTCAAATGAGGCTGTGCAAATCCCCAGGAGCGGGGTCGCCCCGAGCTGGGAGTGGAATCAATGGGCCCAGTCCATCCCGCATGTCCATGCACAGTGGCACACGATCACCGGGTGCCAGCATCCCCAAGTTTTTACCCAATGACAAACATTCTTTGCTATCTGGTGGTCTGGACCTCGCATGTCTCTCCAAATTTTCTCCCAACTCCTTATCTCGGGCTGATTTCACTACAGACAAATCAAATGATTTGACGTCTAAGATGCTTGGAATTACTTCAGACATTTTATCCAGGGACAGTCAGAGCCATGGTTATATTTCATCTTGCCATGTGTCCCCACCACTTCTGACAGATTCTCTGGCACACACACAAAAAACACTATCCCAAAGTTACCCTCCTCACAAGTCAAGGACCATGTCGAACAGTGTTCCCCTATTTGATCTGTTCTCCCATGCCAAACCACACCATTCCTCCGTCAGTGAATCTATACCTTTATCATCGCAAGATCCAAGCCATCAGTCCTCAAAACGACTGTGTGAATCTGCCACTCCTGCTCATCATTCGCAAGTGTCAAGCCAAGGAAATCGTTACGATGTCATCAACACACCTAAAATGGGAATCCAGTCTGACTCTTTCCCAGCTTCATCCTTTAGCTCGGCTAGTTCAAGTTCAAGTAACACACTAGTTTCAGAAACTGTTATGAAAAAGCAGGAGACTACTTCCAAGAATGCTAAAACCAATGAGGTTTCCTCCTTATCTAGTCCTTATCATTCCAATTCTGTTTCCCCGACAGCTATGTCAGATAGAGAGAGGATGGACTCTTCCGGTTTGTCTAATAGCTGTTCGTCATTTCCAATTGCATCAGCAACAGATGTATCATCTCCTTGGACCAAGATCTCATTAAGCAATGGCAGCAATACTTCACCGGTTAATCAAAAGATAACCATGTCCACGCAAAATAATGTGCCTTATATAACATTAAGCTCAACTTCTGTCACCAGTTCCCCCTCACTTTTGGCAAAGTCTTTTGCTTCCAGAATGACGGCAACAGTTTCAAATACGCTATTATCAGGATCAGTGGGAGATAACCCGGACTCTCAAGTTGACAAATCAGCGGTTATGAAATCTAATAAATCTGACAACAGCTTGACTCCAACAAGGGTTCTTACAAAACCGGAATTCAGTGTTAAGTCTACCTCTTTTGCCTCAACATTAGGTCGAAACCTGTTTGAAAGTGTGTCTTGTGATTTTACTAGTTTACCTCATAATGTAGTTCAGACTTCTAGGAGTAAAGGGCTGGACACCTTTGTATCCCATTCTACTTCGAAATCAGTATTAGACTTAAACCACGCAGAGGATTTAAACATTCAGAGTTCAAAAGCACCAAGGAAAAAGGCTGATAGTGTTTTAGGCTCCATGTCACCCCAGCTGAACTATAGTTCTGACATCGTTTTGAACTCTTCCCACTCTATACGTACAAATGAAACACCATCAACATCTATACCAGCCCAGGTTGTTCATTTGGACTTCCCCCACTTTCCTCCCTCCGTTTCACAGACACCTATTGGTAACACTGTCACTGATCATGTGTTACCAGGCACTCAAACCCTAGGGAAATCCCCAGCTGTATCTCCCAAAGGAGGCAAAAGTCAAACCTGGAATACTCCTACCAATTCTGCTGCTACTGGGACTGTCAAATCACTTCCTTTGTCCAAAGATGACCCTGGGACCTACTCTGTCAATTCCTTGGCCTCCAGTAGAAAAGACTATCAAAATGTTGTAAGCACACAGAGCACTCCTTCCCTTACATTGATGAAAGAGCCTATCCTGGAAACCTTGGCCTCTTCACTAGGTCCAGCTCTAAGTAAACAACACGAGGAGGAAAACAGCGGGTCAACTGAAGGAAATGAGCTGTCACCAGTGTGTGTGCCCCAGTCTTTACCATTGGTGATTGAAGCAGAAAAAGATGTAGAGCTGAAAAGCAAAGGAGTCACACCCGAAGTGTCCTGTGAGACAAAGAAGGATGACCCACCTGTGGCGTCTTCTAGTGAGCAAGAGTTGCAACTAGAGGGTGCTTCAAAGAGAACAAGAAAAAGAAGCTCACATGCAATAGAAGGAGATGAGAATGAAGAGCCTCCAGAATCCTCAATTCACAGTCCTGCCAAGACACTTAAAGTGGAAGCTATAAGTCGGTCAGAATCTGTGACGCACACTGAGTCAACCAATGAAACGGAATCTTCACAGACAGAAACGAAAGAGGATAATGTAATAGAGGATACCCGCTCTTCAAAATCAAATCCTACTCCTGAAGAAAAGCAAGAGGAAGAGCCAAAGCCAACAGCTGACATTGAAGATGATGATAAGTCTTTGCCGCCAAAGGAGGAGGAAACAGTGCTTAATTGTGTTCCTGAATTGCCCGATGAACTGGTGCTGGGCTTGCCCCAAAGTGAAGAGAAAGCATCACAAATTCTGACAATCAAGGATCCCAGCATTTCAGAGTCAGCCTCAATTTCTTCCTCGGATAATGGCAATAGCCCTATTAAAAAACAAGAGACTGTTATGGCACCATTGGATGAGAAGCAAGTCAATGAAGTTGATAGTGTCAATTTGGAAAACAGAGAATCAGAAACTTCCAAAGGCACAAAAGTACAAGAGGAGAAGGTTTTAGGGCAAGAAGATTCAGAAGAAAAAATGGAAAGAGTTGACAAGGGGAAAGAATCAACAGAAAAAAACATTTTAGCAGTGGATGCCAAAAATATTGTTGAGAATGAAAACAGCCAGATTATAGAGCCTGGCATCATTCCAAACAAAGCTAAAAAGGAATTTGAAAACTTTCCAAGCAAAGACCCTCTGATCACCACAGGAAATGTTGAAACCAAACTGGAGGAGGGAGTGAAAAAAGGTCATCGTCCAAAGCGTCAGTTTTATGCCTATGTCCCAGAGAAGTCCATCGATCAAAGTAAGCATGTTTCTGAATTGAATTCTACCATATTGTCAAAACAAAGCACAAATTTGTCATGATTTTTTTAAGTCGTCATGTTCAATAGGACAGCAAACTTTTCTTTGTTGACGTTAGTGCAGATTTTCTCTTTTTAACTGGCATGGCTTCCTCTTGTCACCATACTTTTTAATCTAATTGTTATCACCATCTGTTCTCCTTTCTTCATTCATTTTACTGTACCTTTGTTGATTTTATTTAACCGTCGATTTCATTTTATTGGCCCACAGTTTTGGCTTCTAGAAATATCACAGCTGGGGCCAGATGTTTTTCACATGCCTTCTCACACTCTCAGACTCTGTGCCTTGTCCCTTCCTATTTTGTTTTTATTTTACAGGGTGTCCAGGGAAGTAGGAATGTTGGAAATTAGTAGGAAATTTCACATGTAGGGGGGGGGGGGGAATTTCCTACCAAAATGTGATTTCAAAATTGTATGAAACACGACAAAGTTTATCAATGATGAAAATGTGAGTGATTTTGGTGAGTGCTTGGTTGTGTTTGCAATGAGATATTATGACGTATCTTCATTTACAAAGGGAATAAGTAATAATAGATATCAACTTAACATGAGGATATTTCTTAGTAAGATACTTTTAGTCATTACTGAGTCCCCTGAGGTTATAAAAGACAGAGTAAATCAAGCTCAGAATCAAATTTTGAATCTCGATACGTGTATGGCACTTGTCATCCATGATAAAGAAGGTTGTAACTCGTAGTTGATTTTATGGGACGGCTGTTTACAAAGATATTTCCTCAATTTACTGACTCAGAAATTGTGAAATTCGATATTAATAAGCTTTTGACATTGCACCTGAACAAGAAACAGTTTCATATATTTTTGGTTGGTTTTCTTTTTTTTTTTTTTTTTCAACAAATATGACAGTAGACGGTGTAAAATGGGGAGAAATTGTCGTTATGTGAGGTAGGGTTTTGAATGTTTAGGTAGGAAATACTGAGTGGGGATCTGCCTGTACACCCTGATCTATTTCCAAAACAAAATACATAGCTGTTATGATTTCTCCATACATTAAAAAATCTAATGCTGTTTTCTTGTTGTTAAAAATTTATGTAAGGAATGATAATGTATTATTGGGGATGAATGGTGGTGACAGTATAATGTGGTTGATTCATTACTGCTGTGGCCTGAGCAAACCAGTAAGTATTGAATGATGCTGCCAGGAAGACATGTTAGAAGAAGATGTGTAAAGAACATCTACTGGCACCTCCATCTATTCAATTATTTCAAAATCTCCTCTGCTGTAGGTTGTAGATTCTAGGATTACCCTTGCCTGTTGTAATTTATTTGCAAATGAAAATGTAAGATCTGACATTTTAATGGAGAAATGAAAATATCATTTTTCTCAATATCTTACATAAACCGCAAATTTTTCAGATAAACTGATTTTTCTTCTTCTTTTCAGCATACTTTGACACACCAATTTTGAGTGGCAGGACAAGGAGTAGAAACAAACCCCTGGAACCGACCAATCAAGATCAAAGTCTAGCTCAACAAGAAGGTCTGAGTGCTGCCACCAGCTCATCCGAGTCTCAGCCAGCTGTGGCTGGAGGGGTGAAAACAGATCCAACAGATGCAGTTGGCAGTAAACGATCCACCCGATCCCTTCGTACCAAAGGTGATTTGGGGGTCTTGCTTGCTTGATCTAGAGATTCTCTCTCTCTCTCTCCTCTCTCCTCTCTCTCCTCTCTCTCTCTCCTCTCTCTCTCTCTCTCCTCCCTCCCTCCCTCCCTCCCTCTCTCCTTCCCCCCCCCTCTCCCTCCCCCCACTTTCTCCCACCCTCATTTCATGAATGTCTTTTATTTAATATTCATTTAGGAATTTATTGAGCTGTTTGCCTATAAAATAGAATCCAAGAAGCTTGTCTGCTGCAGTTCTCAAAGCTGATACCAATACCACAGAGACATAAGGATGAGTGAACATGCAATAAAAAAAACAGAATTGTACTCAGGAATTCGTATTCGAAACTTGCCCCTTTACCTTGTGCTTTTGCTTTAAAAAAAAACAAAAACAAAAACAACCCCCCCCCACCCAAAAAAAAAAAAATCCCATCATGGTTGAAAGTTTGCCCTGGTTAAAATTTGAACTCTGGGATATGTGCTTGTGCCCCAACAAAAAAAGTTCAGGTACTTAGAGAGGGAACCAGTGTTTCTTGTCTCTTTCCCTCTCATGTATACATTTGAGCCTGCATATTGTTTCTAAGACACCCACACAAGGACATGAGACGTGTTCTTTGTATTGTATGGCAACCTATTCAATCAGATAGAGAAATTTAGTTTAGCCACTGTAACCTTGATAGACCTCAGTTAGTGTTCCAGTTGTGAGGTCTCCTTGTGTCTGAGTTGAAAAAAAAAAAAAAGGAATAACTTGAATTCATTATTTTCTATTTGGGGAGCATGGATCAAAGTTTGCCATTGTATGCCAGCCCTACCAATGGATCAGAATTTGAAATGTGGTAAATTTTTCTATTCGCCAGTTTGACGCAGTTTTGCTAGAAGTACAGAACTCTATTTTTAACGAATGTACTTGTCTTGATAGAAATCTTTATTTTCTTTTCATTGTTTCACGCGGTAGAATCTACCAAGTCGCCGTCTACCTGCCCTTTTTTATTTGCTACATAGTATGTTGACATTCAGTTTTTTTCTGGTTTGTTTGTCTTTATTTTTGAGTTGCTGTTTTCTTTTTTTGTTGCACTGGCTTTGTGGCCTGGCCGGAAATCTCATTTTCAAAACTTGACCTTTGTTAAGAAGTAAAATGGGGAGCTGAAGACACATTGGGATGCAACTCATTGTACGAGCTATAAGATGGTGAACAAACCAAAACGAACAAATTTGAATTGCAATTTCTAAATAGCCTTAATTTTTCATTCACCCATTGAAGTATGATTTGAATGATGTAAAGGCTTTTGATAACATTAGGTACCAAAATTATTCCAGGTTTTTTTCCTATGGTGACACACGCAGCAGTACTTGAAAACTTAAAAATCCAAACCTTGGTTACGGAGGCATTGAAGAGTAAAACAAGTTGTGAATTTTCATGTCTATTTTTCTCTTGTATTTTCCAGATAACTCTCAAGACTCCAGCTCTAGCAAACGTAGAAGACTGCAAACGCGGGATCATAGATAGCAGCATCTGATTTTCCTTTTGTTTTCAAGTTCAAGGTTTTTTGTTTACATTTTACTTAAGTGAAATTTAATTTATTTGTAAATGAAAAAAATATTTATTCACAGAAGTTGAAAATTTGATGAAAAAAATGTGAGCAGATAATACTGTGGGTGTTGCGCGGTTGTTGTTAGAGTTGTAAGCATGCCATGATTGATATCTTTCAGGACAGAAAATATTTAGGGGTCCATATTTTTATGTACATGTGTTACTCTCTGAAGTTTTTGTTTTTGTTTGTTTCGCCAATGTAAATGTGTTGTGCTTGGTTTCCTTTGGGCTCTGGTGTGGCAGAAAACTCTTGTTTATTTAGTCCAGGGAAAACTTAGTAAAACTCTAATAGAAGGTACCGTTTTGTTTTTTTAATGTCACTATTTCCTGTCTTCCTGGAAGTGCAGCCTCTTCCTCTTGAAAGTGCAGTGAAAATTTACCTGATCCTTGCGGAGTTCTTTCTGTGGATAAAGTTTCATGTTTAGGGTCAAAATACAGTAAAGAGTTTGTGTTGTGAAAGTTATGTGGTGTATGAAGTATATACGTTATTTGGGGACAGGCTTAGTTTCAGTATCATGTTTATAGTGGCACTTTTATTTTTATTAGTTATGAATTTTACCTTAGGGTTTTTTTCCATCTGACTTCAAGTTAACCCCACTGGTAACACCTTGAGCTCCCTTTTCCTCTGGCTTTGTCTGCCACTGCTCACTGCCATTACACTGGCTATCATTCCCTCAAGGATATTGGTTTTCAGCTGTTGTATAATTTTTTGTTTTGGTTTTTCTTTGTAGAAAACCATAACTTAAAACTTCCGTTGTTAAAAGCAAAATTAACTTACTGTAGTTTATTTTCATTCATGCTATCATGTTCTCCAGTCATAGTAAAGTTGTGTCAAGATAACTGCACTTCTCAAGTCTCTAATCCGTTAAATCCTTTTGGTGTTGGTGGGTGTGCTGGAAGGTTCTCTTTCTGCTGTTTCTCATCTTTTTACTGTATTTTACCTTCAGGTTATTTCCCAGTGCCCTTCACATATAATCTGTCAAGTTTGTCTCATTAAGGCAAAGTTATTTTGCAAGAGGCTTTACTTTGCACATCATCCTTGCAACTCCTTGAGGATCTTACCGGCCGGCTCCTTGTTTCCAAACAGTGCCCCCTGGCAAAAGTCTATTCCTCCTGCTCGTGCTCATCATTGTGTGTGCCATGCTTGATAGTCTCAAAAGTTGTACTTCCTTAACCCTTCCCTCTCTCCTGATTTTTAAAAAATTGGCATGGTTTCCCTTGTTTTTTTCTTTAGGGCTAGGAATGAAACCATCACTATTTCTGTCCAAAAAGCAAATCTGATAAACTTGACTTTATGCAAAATTTATCTTGTTATGAATTTTATTTCAAAAATGTTATGCCAGCAGAATATGTCCATATCATGGCCTATTCAATCTAATTTGCTGCAATCTGTGGATTGAAAGAATTATTATTTTATTTCATTTTATTTTTTGGAAGGGGGAATGGAGGGGCATCCCTGTGTGTATGAATAGCCACTGTTCAACTCACGTTCTCACTTTGATCCCTTTGCACCTTTGTTTCTCAAGAGATAAGGATGGCTTGGAAGTTTGTTGTAAAGTCCACCCTTTGTTTGTCTGTCTGGTCAAGGAATTGTTGATGGGAAGAAACCAGGCAATAGCAAACTACACAATGGACTATACATGGTTAAATGAATGGTAGGGGTGAGTCCAGAGTATGGTGTTTTTCCAGAGTATGGTGTTTTTCCGTGCACTTTCACAAATAGTCTCAGAAGTAATCACATACAACAACAAACTCAACAGAGGAGTGAAAGAATCCTTTCTGATTTGTAACTATCTACATGTGTTTGTTGATAGAGTGATTAAAACCAGATAAGGTAGATAAAAGGATATTGTCAAAGATGTTACTTTTTATTGCAACAGTTTTAATCTCTTTAAGTTGTGAAATAGAAATTTTATAGACATTAGTACCTGCTTTAAATTGTATAGCCAATTGATTTTTTAAAATCTTTATCTACACGGCAGGCATACACACACGCACACGCACACACACACACACACACACACACACACACACACACACACACACACACACACACACACACA
>JAUEKY010327895.1:265-12378 GCA_031833965.1 Scyllaea pelagica | reverse complement strand
AGTGGCATACGGGGTTTTTCTTGGGGTTTTAGCGATAAAAATCACTCCCAAGTCGGACTCGAACCCGCGTCGCTTCGGTTCAGTGCCCAGAGCCATGACCACTGAGCCACCGTGGCCCCCCGTATGATATCTGCTGACACCAAATACCCGTGTAAAAAGGAGGTATCTATTTGAAAACTCAACTGGCCTCCACCATCTACTTGTGATTATTGTTATCAATGCCTGCTCTATCTTCGTACGTATCTGCTGACACCACAACGCCCCACACTAAAGGCTGTATCTCTTCTCAAAACTTCACTGGCCTCCACCATCTAGACTATTGTTATCATTGCCTGCTCTATCTCTGTGCGTATGATATCTGCTGACACGACAAACCCGTGTAAAAAGGAGGTATCTATTTGAAAACTCAACTGGCCTCCACCATTTACTTGTGATTATTGTTATCACTGCAAGCTCCATCTCTGTAGGTATCTACTGACACCAAAAAGCCCAACACAAAAGGCTGTTGTATCTATTTTCAAATCTCAACTGGCCTCGACGATCTAGATTAATGTTATTATTGCCTGCTCTATCTCGATGCGTATCTGCTGACACGACAAACCCGTGTAAAAAAGGAGGTATCTATTTGAAAACTCAACTGGCCTCCACCATCTAGTTGTGATTATTGCTATCACTGCCTGTTCTATCTCTGTAATTATCTACTAACACCACAAACCCGTACAGAAAAGATGTTTTGTATCAATTTTCAAAACTCAACAGGCCTCAGACGTTTTCCTATAATAATTTCTATAACTTTGCCTGCTCTGTCTATGCATCTGCCGACACCACGAAAGGCACTGGTGAAATTATGTTCTACTAAGTAAGCATTTAAATATGGCTTTAAACTTAAACGTGTTTATTTTCTTTTTCTTTGTGTGTTGCTGTGCATCAGGACTGTTAAACCATAGTGAAGAGCTTACAGCACGTTAAGAGGATACCATATTATTGCGCTATCTAAACGCTCATCTTTCCCCTTTGTTATAACTCATGCAGCCTGATGCAGTTGTGCTGTCGATAGGGCCTCTGTCCTTACTTCTTGTCGCCCTGATATGTGTTGTTGTGCTGGTGCCTTTGAGGGTTAATGGATATATTTATCGGGGGTGCCCTGGCGGCTTTCATGTGTGTGAAAGAGGGGGGGGGGGGGTTGTGTGTGTGTGTGTGTGTTTGTGTAAGTGTGTGTGACTGAATCACAAGTAGGCCTTGAAACCACATAGCACATGTCCGTCTCTGCAACGGCTCACGACAAGCTTTGCTGGTGGCTACAACAATGCTTTTCTAAGAACAAAGAATGACTCTTTATACTTCAAGGATTCGCTCAATTTCAACAAGAAGGGAGTGGGATTGTAGATACAAGCATACCTGACCAAATTTGGTTTCCAGCTTACAAGAAAAGCATACACCAGGATGCAGTAAAAGAAAACACTGCACATGGATCGGAAAAGCTTCAATGGTCATGAAAGGAACAGACAAACAAAACCTAATGGAAAACTTCACTTCACATCTCTAAGCATTATCTTTAACCCACCAACCAAAGCCAGCATGACAAAAGAATTTTCCAGGAAAACGGTTAGCAGGCCTGGTTCCAAAAATTAAGTAGATCAACACAATACCTGTATTATGCAAATAGCTTTTTTTTACCAAGAGCAAGGAATGTTTCCTCGTATACGTACATATTACATGTATTATCATCTTTGGACTCTTCTGTCTATGGTATTTAGGGAAGTATGCTATTGGAGAGCTATTCTTACCTGAATGCACAAATACAATGAAACTGCTGCCCTCTGTGCTCCATTCCCTATTCACAAAAAAATACAACTAGGACTAAGGGCTGTAAATAAAAACAACAACATAATATGTTTCCCTCTAAATCTTGCTGCTTACTTTTGAAACATAAATAAAGCGGAGACGATGATAATATTAATATCCAATAAATGGGAAGGTAGAGTGGAAAAATGTTTAAAAAAATAGACAGAACAATTTAATTCATTGAAGAGAAAAAGATATGGGAGTAACTAAATGAAATACTAACTGGAATCGAAAAATTGCTTGCTGCAAAACAATCTCGCCACCTGCGGCATTTCACACATTCTACTCATTTAACCATCAACTACCACAGTATTACTCACTCTACACGTACTATTATTTTGAATAAAATAAGTTTGCACATCTCAATGAATATATGAAGGTATCAAACAATATGGGAAAGATGTAGAACCTACCAGAAATTTCCCTCTTCATACACAGTTTTGAAGGAAAAAAACCAACATAGAAAATTTGCGGATAAAACAACACAAATAAACAACAGTGTGTAGAATGATAGAACTGGGTGCGTCTTTTTACTACATGGGTATGACTTGGTTATTGGTTACATGTCGACCATCAGCCCATTTCAACAAAGTACAGTCCACTTTTAACAAGACAGTAAGACCCAGACAATCAAAGAGAAATAGTTTGGAATGGTATAGATTTTAAAAAGCCGTCTTTACAGAGGCCAATCAAGGAAAGAATATAGAATCAGCAGAATGCATGATTTGGTACTGTGATCAAGTGTCTATAAATGTCAAAATCATTCATTTCACTTCATTATCCACTTCCCTTTTACCATTACAGTGTAGGGCCGACTCTTGTTGAGACGGAATTTCTCTGGATCATGCCAACCAGCCAAGGAGGTGATCAGTCCACTGTGACCTTTTGGTGTTATTGGTAGGTGTTCAATTTTGCCTGGACAGCAGCCTTGTGGCCTACTCTTTTCAGTTTCCAACTGCCAAGGGTTCTTTTACTTGCGCAACATGCTCAAGGGTTCTTTTACTTGCGCAACGTGCACATGGGACCTCTGAGTTTATAGTCCGTCTCCGATAGGACCAGGCTCTAGATCCCACCTACCGATGTTGTAGGGATCAGGGGAGTGGCATACGGGGTTTTTCTTGGGGTTTTAGCGATAAAAATCACTATGTGATTTTTGTTCCCAAGTCGGACTCGAACCCTCGGCGCTTCGTTTCAGTGCCCAGAGCCATGAACGCTGAGCCATCGTGGAATGAGGATCAATGTCAGTAAAATGTTCTGTGCGCAAGGAGTGACAAGGGTCCAGAGGTTTTATTATTGGGCCTTATGACCAGAATAGAAAACAAAATACTCAGAACCAGTAGGTTGTAGGTGTTCTGTGCGCAAGGAGTGACAAGGGTCCAGGGTTTAAATAGAGGTTTTATTATCGGGCCTTATGATCAGAATGAACTGAATGAATTAATCAATCATCTTCCGGCCTTGTGGCACATAGGGCATCCACTAGACATCTCCGCTTTTGGCCGTTGGCTACTTTTGCAGTGACTGTGTTCCAGGACAGACCTGCTTCTTTCAATTCTTTTTCCATTGTCCTTCGCCAGGTAGGACCAGAATAGAAAACAAACAACTCGGAACCAGTAGGCTGTAGGTTCAAACCTAGGCCACACTATACCCACAAGCCTGGCATTCCACATTATGGGAACAGTGCAAAGACTGGCTGGCCTGGTGTTAGTAAAATGTGACTAATGTGGCTGGGTGAGATATTCGTGTTGAGTCTTCCATTGATCTCTGCGCGGCAGCACATCAGCATGTTCAGAGTGCTCTGCCAGTGATATGACCTATTAAGTGTGGAAACAGGGGGTTAAACCTAAAAGTGTTTTAAAAACAAAATAACGCCTCAAACAATCAGGAAAATCAATTAGAGAATTTACACGAGAAGTATAAAACAACGAAAAGTATCATAGAACAATTACACAGTCCTATCAGTGTACTCACGTACCAAACAAAATACTCAGAAAATAGTCGTGTGGTACAATGATGGAAATAAACTACTGCCTTTCATAGAGGAAAGAATTGGAGAAAGAAATGTGTGGTGGGCAAGGTTTAAACCAACATTGCCTTGAAACAACAGAAGAAATCAAGCTTTCCTACATATCAAACAAAACACACATCATATCATTACTGCCATATTCTAAACATGCAAAGTTTTCATTTTCCTCTTATTACAATGCACAGCTATACTATGCAAGTAATCTTATACTCTCTTTTGTTATATATGCTTTTTGATTTGCTGGACAACATCAACTAAATTTAGAATAGTCAAATATCTAACATCGGACAACTATCTTGATAGAGAAACAATGAGATCAGCACCCACAAAATATAAAAACCTGTTTTCGTACTTTTCTTCTACCCCTGCGGCCCCCCCCCCCCCCTTTTTTTTCACCTTTCTCTCAGTGTGTGTGTGTACACTATGTGTCTCTATTTAGTGCTTACCTCTCACGTATCACACAATGTGCAAATTCAGCACATGATGCCTACCTGACAGCACAGGGTCATTCATGGTATCATGAATTAGTGGGGTGGGAGAGGGTCAAAATACGCTTTAATACAAACAGACCGGATGATGCCAGTGCAAGATAAATGAAGGTCATTTTGATAGACCATAGTGTAATAAAATGTACATTTTCATTGCACTTTGTAGGTAGATATCCACAAAGTGAATTGCAACACTGTTATGATATTCATCCACAATGATTAACGATGCCTTCCCTTTATCCGTTATACAATTGAATAAGGTAGGTTCAAGTCCTACAAAACTTAGAACATTTTAGCCACCCAACTTCTGATGAGGAATACACTTTTTAATAGAAATATTCCAATACACCCATTTTTCAACAGCATGTAAAACATTTGAACAGAATAATTTAAAAAAGAACTTATGTATGCAAACTGGCTAAAATACTCTGAAGTTATATATTTTTTGACAAAAGAAAGTAATTTTGATGTTACTGCTCTCTGAACATGGGGGAAAAACAAAAAAAGGGACACATGGACTAAGACAAATACACAAGGTTATCACAACTAATTATTGTCTTTTATGGTTCGGCCTCATCAAGCTGTAATTATTTTTACCTGTCGGCCGGATAGAGGATATGATGTCCCCTCTTAGAAATAAAAACAAATTTTCTCCAACACTGCTAAAAATGGTCTGCACTCACCTCATCTTCTCACATTAGCAAACTGCTGGTTGAACAAATACTTCGCACTTATGTCATACTACTTTTTACATTCTGAACTGAATCTTATTTTCAGCAATCTTTTTATAATGATGTATTTTTGCAGCCTTATGAAAAAATATCATATCTAGGTAAATGATCTTATTCCTGGATAATTCTTTTAAGCCTTTTATAGCTTTTATAATATGACTCACTTCAACTCTAACTCTTCATTTTATGGTGCAGTTCTGTATCCTTCTTTTAGGAACTTAAAGCAACAAACATGAATATTAGGACTAAGTCACATTGGTTTTAAACAGATTACATTTATGGAAATAGCTACTTACCGTCAAAACAGTAATATTTCCAAACTCGTCAGATTCTCCAACGTCATTCCAATATTGCTTGCATTTGATCTGGTGGGTGAAAAGAGAAGGGAAAATAAGATCTTAAAAGAAAGAGAAAATAAAGTTTTTTAAGAAGCAAACATAAAAGTCGATGGACTTCAATATAATCCTTAAATGAGAATAATCCTGGAACGTTTATCTGTATAAAAGATTTCATAAGAACAAGTGTTTCAAATCAATTTGATTTGAAAGTTTGTCTGACTTTGAACTGACATAAACATCTAAATAAAGAAACAAGAAACTGAAAGAAAAAAATTGCCTATGAAGTGGCAAAACATGCATTTGAAAAACTTTTTTTTGGGTGTGCTTGTAAGTAAAGAGAGCGAAAGAACCTCTCAATGGATTCAAATCCTCTTTACGAGGTGTCCCTTGCCTACAACAAAGATAATCACGACAGACAAGGCATGCATCCTTTAAAAGGTGTGGATACTCTCACATCTTCTTTCCAGCTTGTACAACATTGCCCATGGCCAGGTAATCATTTACACCTGACTGTAGTAACTCATTCCCTTTTTTCTACTTAGGCCTTGGAGCCCTGTCAGGGCATAGGCCATCAACACACCCTCTCCAACTCTCTCTGTCTTTTGCCAAGGTTTCTAACTCCCCCCAGCTCTTTCCTGCCCTCTTCGCCTCTGCCTCAAGGTATCTTCTCCAGGTGTTTCTTGGTCTCCCTCGTCTTCTTTTTCCTTGAGGGTTCCATGTTAGGGCCAGTCTTGTAATGCTTGAGGACTGTTTCCTAAGTGTATGTCCTACCCACTTCCATTTTGTGATCAAAAGTTCTTCTTCTATTGGTCTCTGGTTTGTTTTCTGCCTCAGGTCTTCATTATTAATAATTTTTGGCCAGAATGTTTGTTGGATCTTTTGTAGGCAGGTGGTGGTAAAACTTATGAGCTTGTTTTTTTTTTTGGTTCTCCAGGTTTCAGATCCATATAATAAAACAGATTTAACGTTGGAATTGACAATTCTTAATTTTGTGGTAATAGAAATCTTTCTTGCTTTCCAGATTTTGTGAAGCATGTTGAAGGCAGTCCTAGCTTTTCCAATGCGTGCTTTTACATCTTCCTCTGTTCCTCCAGTGTTGCTTATAATACTCCCAAGAGAGGTAAAACTTTACACTTCATCCAGGTCTATCCCATTTACATTAATTTGATCAGAGCTGGTACTGTTGACATCTAGAACTTGGGTTTTTTCATTCCCACAACCAGGTAAATGGAGAGATATGAATAGAGCAGAGTTAGAAAATGGGTGTGTGGTAAACGAAGGTAAATACGAAACGAAACCTGCCAACTACACATTTCTTGCTCCAATTTTTGTTGTCTAAAATGCTTGGTTTATTTGCCGCAATGTACCACACAACTAATTTCTGAGTCTTCTAGCAAATAGCCTATGATGACACTGGAAATATTAAAGTTAACATAAGTGAAAAAAGACGGAATATGTTGGGGTTTTCTTTTCTTGGATATTTATAAGGCTCTACATCAAACTCATTACAACAAAACAGAAGAGAAGACATTTATTCTGACCAAGCTCACCTTCCCGAGTTCTACAATGCGACAGGCCATGAAGATTATTTCGATGTCTTTCTCCCAGATCATACGCCAGAAGTCGTTGGCAGTCGCTGCCAGAGGTCCCTGGGTGGCGATGTATCCACCGCTCCCCTTCACGCCCTGAGGTTTGCATAGAACAAGAACATTGTCAGAAGATACTACACACAATTGATATGACAGGCTCTCCAATATTGCAAAGCTATCAAACTGAGAACCAATGACTATTATCAAGAGAAACAGCATCAAAAAGGATACTTGTGTGTGTGTGTGTGTGTGTGTGTTTGTGTGTGTGTGTGTGTGTGTGTGTGTGTGTGTGTGTGTGAGCGTGAGCGTGAGTGTATGTGTGTGAGTGTGTGTCTGAGAGTGTGTGCATGAATGGAACAATTGTGAAGTGCATTGAGCATCAGGCAAATATGAAAATACACTTCATAAATACTATTTATTATTCATTATTTTATTATTATAATTACTTCAAAGCTTGTCATAGGGTCAGTCTCAACGATAATATAACATAATAACAAAAAATGCTTCAACCACAGGACCTTGAAGGGTTCCCATTCCTGTTTTCTCGTGTTTATGATGTAAAACAATAGAATATATTTCACAAGAGCAAAAGAAATGTCGTACTGACCATTAAATGGCTGGCGTTGATGTAGTCTGCTCCCTCCTCACTCCCGTCTCCAGAGCACAGTTTTACACGGTGTTCATCATCTAAAGGACACGAAGGACAAATAAGTCTTCAGGGGAAAATTTCCTTCTGCACATTTTTGTTATTCACAGCTTTGCAGAGTGCATGATCTAAGGACTTGGTTAAGTACATTGAAACCTTTTTAAACTGCCATCTTGGGACCCTTAGAAATCTGGCGTTATAAAGAAATTGGCAGTATCACGAGAGCTGTTCCTGGTGGTCAACAAAGAGATTAACGTTTTGCTGCCCTTATGATAGGGGTAAATAACAACACTAATGTAGAAACAGAAAGAATGGGAGAGTCTGGATGATAATCGTATCTTTTCCTTGTGCCAAATAGGTGAATTCATAAGTGAAGAGATTGGAGTGGGGTTTATTTTTAACTAAATAGTTTTGAGGTGGTGGTATAACAGGAAATATTTTCTAAGTCAGCTTAGGGTATGTACTATGTGAAGTACTGGGGGATTGCGGATTGCAGTATAACCGGTTATTTCAATGGGTTTATTGTATATAGTAACCAAACCATACCTCAGCAAAAAGCAGGCGGTATGCGGGAATGGCGATATAACAGGGAAGGGGGGGGGGGGGGGTATAACGAGGTTTCACTGTACTTTATTTGATTTTTCAGAAATGATTATCATTATCAAAATATCCACATCTTGTATGGGCTAAAATACAAACTCACACCAACAACAAAAAACAAAGATGAAACAAATTGGAATTATACTCACATGGCAAGATATCTTTGTATCTATTCTTTGACTGGTTACAGCTCTCTCTACCAGCATCAGATTTGAAAACATTTTCTCTTTTATTTTTTATCTGCAGTTCTTGGATAAGCTGTTAAAGTGAAAAGAAGAGAAAAGGGAAATTAAAGAATGGAAAAACTCAACAATAAATAAAAAGGTACCCAAACAAACAGGACACAAACTATTATGAAATAATATGATAGAAGCTAGGGCGGAGATGGGATATGTCCATTCCTCCAGTTCTGGAAATCCTTGAGGGGATCTGTGACATGCTATAGGGATCAGGCATCCTTGAAGGTTGCCAGATCATTACAAAAGCGGCCAGACCTAAGATCCATAAAAGTTGCTGCGTCAAAAGTTTTAAATATCTACTAATCTACCATTGTGCATGCATTGAGGAAGAATACAGATAATGACTGTGCTGTTGCCATGGGATGGACGCCAGATGGAAGGCGTAGAAGCCGCTGCCCCAAGCTGACATGGCGGAAGACAAGGAAGAAAGAGAGGAATGGTGCTGGCTGGAGGACATGAGGTTCGGCTCGTAAGTCAGCTGCAAACCAGATGCAGTGGAATGACCATGTCCAAGCCTTATGTGCCTTCAGGCAGAGTGAGCATTAAAGTTAAGGTAAGGAATCTACTATTGCTGAAAGATACCATCTGACATGTTTCCCCTATCCTTTCATTCTTCGTCCAAAACGCTCTACTATCCCAGAAAGGACAAGGAAAACGTGCTATACTACTATGTGTTGCTTCTCTCCCCCCCCCTCCCCCCCCCCCCCACCAACGGCAACCCTTGCCTAACAGTGGGGATGGAAGAACAAAGGAGAAGTGAGACAGATGGGCAGGGGCGGTTGGTGTGCTTGTTCAAGGCGTGCATTGAACAGGCTGTCGATTCCCAAAATAACATGTTCCTGGTCTTTGAATGATCAAACTATTATATTGCAAAATATGGTTGTGACAATTTGATGAATTTGTTGTTTTTTTATGGTGGTGAAATAACCAGTTCCCGTGTATCATTTGAGTTAACGAACAAACCTCATCAACTGTTGTTGTTACTGTCTATTTTACTGAGAATGAATGGGTGGGGGAAGGGGGGGGGGGTGAAAATTAATCTGTTTGATTAGCTTGGCGCAGAGTTGAAGCTGGACCATCAGCCCACAAGACGAGGGTCGAGAGCCAAAGCATGATACCAAATGCAGTGACTCACACACTTTGACAAACCTCTCACTCATCACCTGTTCAATCTTCCAACTAAACAGTTAAAGAATAGAAAAGCAGTGAGTTGTGTACAATGGGGAATCCCCTTTTTTCTCTTCACACCATTTATCAGCCAGCCCGTGCACTTGTATGACTGAACAGTTGCCATATTTGGAGTTTGAGTGTGAGAGGGTGCCCACCATGCCATAGTATTCTGTGGTGCGTACGCGATGGCATGGACTTGGGACTTTGGATTTGGATGTCCAGAAGGAGCACTGAACAGGTGTGTTGGTAAGCTGTCTGTCTGGTGTGTGTGTGTGTGTGTGTGTGTGTGTGTGTGTGTGTGTGTGTGTGTGTGTGCCCGCGCGAATGTGTGTTTGCATGTTTGTGTGTGAAATACTAATAGTAAAAAGTAAACAGGTACATCGAGACATCCAAAAACCACCACAGCAGATGGGTGAGAAACGAGTCTCAGCGCTCTAAAATTTGACTTTTCTGCTACAAATGATTCACTTAATATGGGGGAGGGATTAATAAGCAAAAAAAAGAGACTGGAGCATGGAAAAGAAAAATATCCTCATGCATAGAGTCAGGTTTGAGCCTTCCGCATGTTAGGATTACTTTTGCATTGTCTACTAACTTTTTTTTCCAATTCTAATGTTATTTTTCTAAGAATGAGGGTTTAAGAGTGCGACAAAGGAAGACAAAATATGTGTAACAGAGTTGGTTGGAGACTACATAAAGCCTAAAATTCAATGAAATTAATAAAAAAGCTCAACTTTACATTGTGATAAATATGTAAGAATTTAAAAAAAAGAATAAATGAATAAAAAAGCTCGCTCAATTTCACAATCATGTGTACAAGTAACAACAGTGACAAAGCTTCTTTATATGCCATTTCATATTTAAATGCAATGCCAAACTGTGGAAGTAAGGTTCCTTTGGTGCACATTCAAGCAAGTTAAAGGTAAGAGTGTAAAAATTTAGAGCATATAATAATTCAAGCCAATAGAGAGGCACTGGAATGGAATTGAAACTAGAGATTTACAACAAAGCAAAAATTGAAAATCAACAAATTATTTCCATACCTCAATTTTATGAAAGAAAAGTTTGGAAGCATAAAAACTTATTTCTTTTAAAATCCAAATCAAATACCCTGTACTCTCTGTTGAATCCACATCCATCAGGATCTGCTTCTCCTTCCAAAGATTTGACATGTCTCAGGAAATCTTTGATGCAGGTCTTCATCTCTTTCGCCATCCTACTTAAGCTCTTGTGAAAAAGGAGTCACCAATTAACCAAAAACCCTCAATCTGGAAAAAACAACAACCCAAAACAACTATATGAATAATAAAAAAAAGTATAACAAAATGATTTTAATCAAAACCTCTCTATATACTATGCAATACCCTTTTATCCACTGGATATTAATATAAGTTAAAGCCTATTTTCTGTATTTTGACTTTTTCCTGTCAAATAGGGCAAAATTTGAGTTTTAAAGATCATTTTTAAATAAACCCCATAATATGGTTAATATGAAACACACCAAACTGTCATTTCTTTGAACTACTAATAACCATTTTGAGGAATGAGACAAGGACAGTTGATTGGGTGGCGTCAATAGAGGGGGGGGAGGTGAATGAACTGGGCAGGGGCTGGAAGCTGACACTTCTTCGTGACTATGTGGCTTCATTGTTGTCGCCTTGGGTCATCCTTTGAGTGTTAAGTAAACATCTGGCCCATGTATCAGGGTAGTACGATTCAAGGGTTGGTTTTCATCTCACGGCACACCTCATAAAAATGTTCCGGTCTGTTTAGTGGCAGGGGTGTGTGTTTGTGTGTGTGTGGATTAATTCAGTGTTGGTTGTCATTGACACTTGCACTTATAATTATAATACTAAGCCGTTGGCTGACTCCTGACCTTGGGATATCCTGATAGGTAAACAACTGGCCCTAGATTACATTACATGATTGTGCATACAGTTAAAGGGCTATTGTTCATCATATCATGTAGTTGTCTGTTGACTTCAACCCATTAACTACTTTATCATCAATGCTTTGACTGAATAGTTTTGATGGGAGTGAAAAACACAATGGAGGTTTGATAAAAAAAAAAAAAAAAACCAAACATAACAAACAAGCAAAACAAGCAAAAAGAAAAGCTGAGAGAAAATGGATCAAATCAAAACTTGATTTTCATAAAGAGACATATATTAAGTGTAAAAGTGACCTTAAAAGAATTGTCTTCAAGACTAAAAGAAATTACTACAAATCAAAATTCAATAACATAAGCAATTCAAAACAGTTTTTTGGCCTGTGTTCCGAGCTCCTTGGGAACGGGAAAGACAAATCTTTACCAACAAAAATTGAACCAAACGGTCTTCCCGAACGTTTCTCTTCTTTCTTCAACAATAAAATAGGGAAGATCTTGACCAGGGTTTAGAGACGGCCTATTTTCAATCATTTTTTTGGAAAAGAAAATCTGCTTG
>JAUEKY010327784.1:0-12380 GCA_031833965.1 Scyllaea pelagica | reverse complement strand
AAAGATGGATGAGGATGACAGTAAAGCACACTTAACAGAAGTAGGACCACACCAGGGCTCCCGCCAACCGCCCGCGATCTCAACTTGGTAAGAGCAGTTTGAGTTTGATATATGAGCAAGCAACTACTCACGATTAATTTTTCTGAAACTGGCAAAAGGTCTGATACATGTTTTCAATCTAAAACCATCACTAGTTCTCCCACTGATACTAGGTGGGCAGGATGATGACAAAGTTGTAGACACAATATCATCAAAGGCACTGGTATTTTGCAGTTCCGGAATTTTCTGTTACAAAAATGAGTTGATAGGATGAGTCACAATAAAGCTCTTGTCATGTTACATCAAAAGCAGTTTGTTGCGATGTTGAGGATTGTAAATGAGTCCCCTGAGAGGTGTTGCAGTGGTTAACAAATTCTATGAGAAAGATAGGCTTTGAACTGAGAGGGCAGGGGGGTCGGCAGAAGGGGGGAGTGGATAAATAAAACCTTTTAAGTTTTGATTAACAGCTTCATTCATTCAACATGATTTCAAACAAACTACTAACATGAAAGAAAGCAGCTGACAGCTCTTTTCATATGTCTGATCCATTTGGATAAGAGTGTTTCATGAGCTTTCATACCATGCAACATCCACTGTGATTGCTCAATGCGATTAACAATGGCCCCAGGTGAAAAGAATAGCACAGTGGCCAGCAGCCATAGTACACTTTATTTCAGATAAGGGCAGCACAGTGAACAGCCAGGTACTCATTCACACATGACAGGAGCGAGAAAATTGAGAGCAAAGAGCCTTTTCATCGACTCAACTTTTCGCTGTCAACCACAAATTACAAGCCCAAGAGTCCACCACAAGGCCACAAAACTGCTTAGGAAGAATGGATTAATCAGGGAAAAATAGAGAGAGAGAGACAAGCATAAAATGCTTTTGTGAGCCAGAAGAAAGCACATTGACACATGGTTTAAGTCTTGAGGACAAGATTTGGAAGTTTCATATTGCCAAATACCTATTTCAAAAGATGCATTATTAAAATAAGCCATGGTTTAGATAATGAAAAATTTTCTGAATTAAGAAAGTGGAAAACAGATGCTCTTATATCAAATTTTTATTTTCACAAACAAATATTATGATTTTTTTTTTTTATAATCCCACAGAATATGATGTTAGAAATCTCTTCCTACAACACAATTTATTCTGTGCTGATAAAAAAGCTATGGAAGGGAATGGGAGATTAAAACATGAATTATGTACAACACTGTTAATGAAAGAAGTTGATTAGATTCAGACCTCAATAAAATAGGCATTAACTAGGTATGATGCAGAACAAGGCAAAAAGATAACCTCCCACCCCACCCCACATACACACACACAAACTCACACACACACAGCCACACACACACACACACACACACACACACACACACACACACACACACACACACACAAACACACATACATTATTCAATCTTTTTTGGCTTGAGGATAGAAAATGAACTAAGTCTGTTTTCTTTTCTTCTTTTCATCTTAACTACAAGATCCCAAAACAATAAAAAAAAGAATGAACAAAAAAGTAACCATTTTTAAAAGGATTTCATCACTAGAGGCAAGAAAGAAAGGTGAAAGAATTGATAAATTGAAAGGAAAAAAAAAGAATATGAAAAACAACCAAGAAACAACAAAAACAGCAACTAAGCATACTGTGTACAGCAGATATTTGTTGACAATGATTTTTGGGTCGTGACATCAAAGTCCTGGGGTGTTTACATAACAGTAAATCATGATCTTGAATATCAACATCAATATTACCACAAGACTATGATATCTACAACCCATCAATATCTGCAATAGTTGGTCTACATAAAACAAAAATACAGATTATAGTTGGCAAACCATACCATGCCCCAGGTGGGGTGGCATTCAACTGTCAATGAAAATGCAGATATCCTGCTGTGAGGCAAAACAACAAAACAAAAAAGATACAAGATTACTATCTAATGAAATGTCATGAATGGGAAATATACAGCCAATGAAATCATCTGATCCCCATTTTTGCTGCTTGGGTCAAGTGAGGGCTGCCCCACATCCAAGTCCTTGTCAATATCTAAATGTGATGCGGGACCAGATGAGAGGGATCAGGATCAGCACCAGTTATGCCATTACAGCAGCTTCCAAGACACTATGCTGTTTTGCACAATCACATTCTGAGGGTACTTCCTGAATTTATATCAATGCCAGTGCTGAGAAAAGGGTCTATAGAATCATTTCAGCCCTTTGGAAACAAACTCAAATCGCTCACTGTTCAAAGTCAAATTTAGTAAAATGACCTAAATTTCACAATTTATCACCCTTTAAAAGTAAAATGGCCACCAAATCATAAAGATTGACTTCATTTATCATCTTACCATATTTTCCATTAGTTTCTTTTTGATTTCCTGGAAGGACTGATACATCAAAAAAAAAAAAAAAAAGCAATTGAACTAACATTTGACAATGCTGATATAGTCAACAATGATCAGCATGAAAGTTGATAATGTTTGGAACTGGAATGAAACAAAAACAGAGATCTTAGTTCACAAATGATACAGAGCACAAACAGAAGAATTGTACTCTATGATTTAATATGTGGTTCTTGTATCTTAAAAGTGTGCACTGATGAAAACAAAGGACTTTTTATAGAATCTTGGGAATTTGACTTTAACTTGAAAGTCAGTCTACAGATAATGCTTATAATCCACAGGACAATTATCAACTCTCAAATAGGAAAACCACAGACAAAGATCATCTGCCATTAGTTTTTAAGACAACAACAGCCAGGGCAGAGACTTAGAAATTCCCAACATTAATCAATGCTTTTATAGAATGATTCCACACAAGTTGAATAACGGAAAGAATTGAAAATTTGAAAATAAAAATTCAAGAAACCCTGATGAACTAGACATCCTTTACAAAAAAAGACAATACGCAAATTTACTAAATAATCTTGCCCAACTAATTTTTATTTCAAAAATTAGGAATGTATCTCTGAAAAACTTACGAAAATCTTACAAAGAAAAAAACCTGTTGAATTGACACATGTATATATCTTGGTACATTTTGAAAAGAACACTAAGTCTTTCCATGAAAAAGGATCAAATGTTCAGTTATGAGCTCCAATTTCAACGATTAAATAATAATTGATTATTCTCTTTAATATCTCAACTTGTTGAGGTAGACCACAAATTTATTCAGTACAGAACAAGGAAACAAAATATCAATTGACTGAAAAAATCATACACAAAATTATTCTTAAAAAGCGTTTAAATGTATTGGTCATTGGTCTTTTCACAAAAACTGCTCCACTTGGACTAACAATGATGGACTTGCCAACCACTAGAACAAAAAAACCAGAGCATTCCTTGACAAAAAAAATCAGAACATTCCTTATTGAAACAAAAGGAGTGAGCGAAAAAAAAACGAGTGGAAATAAGAGTACCACTTCAAAACCTTCAAATATTTATTATGATATCGGAGCACTCCGCTTTTTTCTGAGCGCTTGTCAAGTCTGTAATGATATCAATATCATTCTCGGGTGGATGGTGATGGCAAAAAACTTTATCTAACTTCATTGATTCATATAAGTATCCAGAACAATATCGAAACCAATAATACAAACAAGAAGACAGAATCCCTGAGGCTTTTGAATGGCCAAATTACCCACAGAGTCAATAAAACTTCGAATAAAAAAAGAATAGCCTGTCAGCCAAAGTCCCTTTTTTTCCTTGCCTCAACTCATTCCAACACGGCAAAGCAAGTCTTTTCTGCACCATAAGAAGAAAAATAATTTATAGTCATTGTTAAACAGTTCTTTTTGATACTTTATTGGTTGAATAAAATAAATAAAAAGTGGAGCTCTCTGAATAGGTACAGTGCTACCACATTCACATGGAGCTAATAAAAGGACTCACTCAAATATCTTCACTGGTCATATTACAATAACACAGAGCCAACCAGTCTTCACAGTGTTCCTATTACTATTATATAGACCACAAAGTGGAACAGCTGCTAATTTACTGATTAATATACCTTACATCAGTTTTCTGTGACTTGAAAGTGTGAGTTACAATCAGCAAACATATCACTTCTGTAAAAGTATCGAGCTTCTTTGCAAGAGGTCACACACATATTATTTTTCCTCTAGCAATACTTCTGACAAAATTTGTCACAAACAGAAAAGCAACTGACAGAGTGGTGGTTACGAGTAGCCCACAGGATAGTCTATTACATCTAGCCTGGTGGATGGTCAATAGTAATGGAGGATTTGGTCTGCCGTCAATGATGAGATTATGATGATACCAATAATAGAGTACTTCATCTGATTAAAATAGGCGCTAAGGGCTTGACAAATTAAAATAAGATATAACGATAGCGACACAATTCAAATGTACAGTGTATGTATTCATGTAATATGCCCTGGAAGGGATTTCTGAATATCGGGAGCCCATAATTGAAAGATTGCTCTTCTATCCAATTGAGTGTTGATGGTTATGGAAAGCTGGTCAATGGTAACTCACAGGTCAGTTGAATGAAATGATATAATTTCTTTAAAAAGTCTAGCCAAAATCAATAATGAATTAGCAGCAGCTTTTGAAAGCACTAATCACTCGATATTAATTTGAGGACAAATCGATAGAAGGCATTTGTATACACACATATGCTAGGGGCTAAAATGCTGATCCAACATATCATACCATTTTTTATTTTGTTTTTTGACCAACTTGATTCTTTCTAGATCTTGAAGTTAGACAGAGTTCTTAACTTTGGCTTTCACTTCCTTTAAATTCTATAAAGACAGGCCTGATGCATTAAAAAAAATAGATTAGGAAGCCAGAATAAAATATCCATTCATCCACAAACTCAAATATAAAAAGATTTTTTTTTGTTATCAGATCCCTTTAGTACCGCTAAAAAGCAGTGTAGGGACCCAACATAATGTTTGATACCAGAATGTGTCAAAAGTATAAGCACAATCTGATATCAAACAAAAGTCAGGAAAAGCTCTGAGTCAAGAGATTAAGACAAGCAGGTGACTAGCCCACTGTAACCACTCTTGAATGACTCAAAGAAAATATACATTATAAAAAGATAAAACTTTCAAATGGCACAACTGCACTTTATAATGACACACTTTTTTGCGTCACATTTGAGGAAATAAAAAGTTGAAGAATTAATTTCACAGGACAAATATATTCCATTGAAATACAAATAACAAACATAACTATATTATATACTTCCAAATGTGATATATAGAAATGTAAAGATAAAGATGAAATAGAAACAGGTTTGTACACTATCAGAATTGTTCATCAGCAAAACAAGCACATGAAAATGTTGAACTTAGAATAAAAATCACATTTAAAAAATTCTCCTCATGAATGTAAGTTTTAGGCAATAGTTTTTACTTTCTGAAACGATCAAGCAGTCATTCATATCTAATGCAACTTCTTTGAAAAAAATTACTCTTCACACTACAAAAGAAAAAGAGGATTGTTGTTTAAACAACCAGAAAAGAATGTACTAAAAAAAAAGCCTTTTCACACCAGAAAGATAACAGGCTTTTTTTTCTGAGAATGTGTGTTTCAAGGGGGTAGGCGGGTGGGACGGCGTTAGGAATGGGGCTTGGTGAGGGAGACGGCCAGGGAGTTTAATTTTTTCTTTAAACAAGCTTTTTTTGATAAATTGAGAACAAATTAAGGATATGAACAACCTACCTGAAATGTCCATAGCTGAGGTTGGGGATACCTCTTGAAATGGACAAAAAGAGAAACTCTGGTCATCATTTTAGTGAAAACTGCCTCATGTTCCGTGCTAAGCTAAGTGACATTATTAATTATGTTCATACATCTGTAACAGGCAGATTACTTGCCACTTGGAAAGTCTACCTTTATGATGGGCTTTCACTCCATTCTATCGGCTGAAAGTGAGCCTAGAGATGGATCAGAGACTAGATTCAATAGTGCATGAAAAATAAAAGTGATGTATTTCTAAAAAATGTTAAGATCCAAAAGAAATTTAAAAAATGTCCTTCAGGGGTGCTTGAAGACAAAAACTATATATACATTTTGGTAAATGTTCATTTGATCCCACTGTAATGTACATTAGTGCACACAAAAAAAACAAATAAAACTAGCAAAATTGGAGCTTATGCTATTAAATAGAATGGGATATATACAGAGGATGGACAAATGAATATCAATCATCATTGCAACAAACATGGAGTGCAAGAAACCAGTTCTGCTGAACTTACTTCAACAATTCTCTTTCAAAGAGCCATTCTCATCACAGTTTGCTAACAACAAAAGGGTTCGACAAACCAAATATACCAACATTGTTGATAAAATTTACAAGCAGTGTTGATAAACTAGGTATACCTATACACACAAAAATATTTTCACAGATTTGACATGGCAATTTCATAAATGAATCCCCTTTTGACAAGGACAAAAAAAAAGCATCCTTATGACTTATTTAAAAAATGTGAGATCCCAATAAAATAGGAAACAAATTTATGAATAAATGATGGTATAATTTCCAGATTTGAAAAAAAAAATTAAAACTAACTGTACATCTACAGTACCATCAGACAACTAAAAAGGATTAAGGCTCTGACTGAGCAACAGAAGAATAGGAATAAAATCAAAATATTATAGAATGTCATGAAACCTCTGTCATTAGTTGTTAAGAGGTCATTCTCTTATTCAAAGATCAATATAGAACAATTGAATCCTGGAGAAATGTATGCATTTTTAAAATGCATGTGAAATGCCTCACAGCTTGATCATCATTTGCTTGGTAAAAGTCAGTCAATACAGATTAATATACTGCATGGCTAATGGACCTGTAGTATCTATGTACAAAAGAAGAGAATTGCTCCTCCTGTCAAAAAGTGATTTTCTTTTCATGATTATAAATAAAGTAATATAAAATGTAGTGTTCAAAAAAGTAGTAGCAATCTTTGTGACAAAAGATGTAAGTTAGGTGAACAAATGGAAAGGAAGACTGAATGGAAAAATATCCAAGTATATTAGCTCTTATTTCATCATTTCATTATCCAGTACCCTTTTATAATTACAGTGTAGGGCTGACTCTTGTTGAGACAAAATTTCTCTGGATCATGCCATTAAGCCAAGCAGGTGATCAGCCCAGAGTGTATTAGCTCTATGGCTTCAAATTTCCTTAGTCTCAGTGGTAGGAAAGACTGTCCTAGATGTTAGGGAGGGCAAAGTTTACACATATGACGCTTTTGATGAAAACATTTGTTAGTTTGTTTCTTGAGGGTTTTACGGCGCTATTAGCACAATTTAGGTCATATCAGCACAAGATGGGGAAAAGTAAGACTGATTGATAGTAATGAGTAAAGAAAGTGATAGATCCAACAATCACAAGACAGGACATTTAATAAAAATAGTAATAACAATAACCATCATAATAATAATGATAATAATAATAATAATAATAATAATAATAATAATAATAATAATAATAATAATAACGATGCATCCATGTCCCATCATCAGACAGCCTTAAGCACATTATAACCACATTATACTATATCCTCATACATAAGAGGCATTGGGAAATTTTTGAAAAAAAATCAAACAAAGGGGTAGAATATTTGTGTCATTCCTTTTTTCTCTTCATTATGATGAAGTATAAAACCATTCAGGGATCTTTTGGCATCACAAAGAGTACCACTTTAGAACACATTAAAAGTGACCAAGAGTGCTGTTTCACCACTTCGAGGTTTTCATATTTGGCTACAAGGTGCTAAGTCATTAATAATTGATGTGTGTATGTGTGGTATGAAGTAAAAACAGATGCAAGATGCTCTTAAGTAATCTTTAAAAACAATTGATAAAAAAAGCTACTTAGTACAAAAAAAAAAAAAATTAAGTGTATGACTTAAGCCATTTTCAAAACACAATACTATGTGTGTAGAGTTTTCGCTGAGTTGTTAGGTTGGAAAACTTATGTATGAGAAAGATTAATGAACTCAAGACAAGAATATATTTTTCTGCATTTCAAATCTTATGCTAGCATTCATGTATGATCAACATTGTACTCATTGAAAAAACAAAAAGCCATGATTTTCTGGTTTCCAAAGAGCTCATGGTAACTTGAAACATACTGAAGGAAACAAAATGTAAAAATTATGGTAACAACCCATGAAAACTATTGCTTTTGGCTCACCAATGTCTTTGAGTAGTTTTTACATTTAATTCAGATATTCCACAATACTAAAACAGCAATAAGAAAACCAAGAGCAATAAAATCTGTTGTTCTTGTTGTATTCATCTTACACATCAAAGAATTCACAAAAACATATATAACATCAAATTCTCATAGGAAACTGACTTACATCTATTAACATACCAACAGATACTGGACAATAGAAGCCGGCATGACCTTTAGGATGAGCTGAAAGCACCTGGTTTTCATATCTCACACCACTCAATCCAAATTTTGCTCAGAAATTTTTCATCAGCTTTCTTTGTGAAAGTAAACGAGTATATTACAAAAACACATATAATATACTTTCTGTGGAGTTTAAATGATACCTTTAATACCATCTTCTTATCAATCCACACCTACATGAACACATTTGACTGTTCCATTTTCAGCTGGAATTCCTGAACATTCATTGCACGATAGGGGTAAAGCGTTCAGAAATAAATCCATTTTCTTTTCTCCATCTTTTGCATTGGAAACATCCTGTCCATTCCCCACACCACTCATGCCAGGGGTAAGAGGAAACGATGGCGGTTTGTAGTGAAGCCAGGACATACTCCCCTGCGGAACCCAGCTGAATCCTATGTTCTGACATGAAGCGATAAAGGCAGAGTCTTTGGTCTTTATAAATCCATAAGCAATGTGATGCTTTTCAAGAAGTTTTCTTGTTAAATCACGCAATAGAATAACACCGAGATTAGCTGTGTGATATTCTGGATCGACAAACAAATTGGCCATGGAGCCGTTGAACTGCATGCATATATAGGCGACAAGGTGACCATCCGAGGTGGTGATAGCACTGTTGTCAAAGTTTTCAATCACTTTCTCAAAATAGTCTAGGAGTCCGGGATTGGTGCGATAGTGTTGCCAGTGGTCTCGTATCACAGAGGCATGAGAGATGTTCAGCACAGTCAATGTCATTCCCTCAGGAACCCTAGGTTTCCATGAAAGAAAAACAAACAAAAAGAATTAGAAAATTTTAGATTATGAATAGTAAGAGTTAAATAGTTCTCTTTTTTTTTCACATCACTTCTTTAATACTCTGCCTAGTGGACTACATAAAAGGCAGAGTTATATAGACACATTAGCCTGCTGCCATGCAGAACATCTCACTCAGTTACAGTATACTGACACTGGACTAAGCAGTCTTTTTCCCTATTCAGCTAACACATAAATAAACCTAAAGTGGAGCTACAGCTAAAATGCCAATTTTTAAATCTTACATATTAAGTGGCTACGGCTTGAATCATGGCCTTAACAAATCTAGGAATCACAAAATAAGAATGCATAAACTCAATTAAAGTCATATAACTAATATTTGCTTGATTATTTCAAATCTTTAAAAAAAACCTTAAACGTTCTGGTTTAACGCCTGCATCTACACAATTTAGGTCACATCGCCGGCGGAGCACTTCTGGACATGTTAACGTGCTGCCACACAGAGATAAACGGAGAACTCACACGAATATCTCACCCAGTCACATTATACTGATACCGAGCCAACCAGTCTTAGGACTTTCCATAACGCCGAGCGTCAGGCGGGCAGCTGCTAGGTATGTCGCGGTGTGGGAATCGAACCCGACACCTCGCGGCACCTCGCGGCTCAACCAAGTGCGCCAACAAAGCATGTGAAGGTATTAAGATACGAGAGATAAACAGGGGGCATTCTCGAATTCCATAATCCCATCCTCTTACAGTACAGTGCGCTGATGCGGTGCTAATCAGTCTGTTCCCATTATACCGAACGCCTGTTTGGGACACGACACGACAGTGAATCAAATTAATGCAGACTTATAATATTTTACGTCTTTGATGTTATGGCTTAGCTGGGGGATCGAACTATCGACTTGCTAGTTCTGAGGTGGTCACTTTACGATTGTACAAATTGTAGTTACAATAGTACAGTACATGCCTATAGCGGGACTTTTTGTTTCAGAAGAAAAATCCCGCTGTAAGCAAGCTCCCGCTATATAAATGAAAATCCAAAGGAGAATTACGAAAAAATAGGAAGAAAAGGGAATGTGTATGAGGCCCCGCTGTAGGCGTGGTCCTGCCGCAGCGGGTGCCGCTATATAATATGTGTAGTAATGTAGTGTGAGTTTGGAGTTCGTTTTTAAAAGGGCAAGAGTGCCTTCATTACTAAGAAATAATGGTTATACATGTTCGGAAATTACTAAAAGTGGGCACTTCTGGGTGTATGATTTAAAATTTATATAAGAAAACTATACAAGAAAATTATAGACCAACAAGATCAAACGAATTTCACAGTAAGTACAAATACCGAAGAAGTCCCAAAATTTACAGATGGGGAGGTCTTCTCAGTACTGAATAAGATGAAGAAAAGAAAAGCACCAGGAAATGATGGAATAACAAGTGATGTCTTGCTGATGGGAGGAACACAGACACTGTCAACCCTTACTGAATCTCTAAACACAGTCCTAAGAAAACAAACAATACCAAACAGCTGGAAAGAAGCAAAAATTATCATACTTTTCAAAAAAGGAGACAGAAAAGACATACGAAACTATAGACCAATTAGCCTTCTATCACACACCTATAAACTTTTTACACGGTTGATTCAGCAGAGAATGGAGGAAGAACTAGATAATAACCAACCAAGAGAACAAGCAGGTTTCAGGAAAGGATTCTCAACAAGAGACCACCTACAAGCTCTAAACCAGACAATTGAAAAGTGCAATGAATTCAACAAAACCCTTTGCATAGGATTTATTGACTACAAAAAAGCATTCGACTCAGTTGAACATTTCTCAATTTTTGAGGCCCTGAGAAAAATAAGGGTTAACAAAACATACATCCATATTTTAGAAAATATTTATAAAGAAGCAACAGCTAGAGTACACATAGACAACCATGTCTCAGAACCATTCAGAATAGAAAGAGGTGTAAGACAGGGTGATCCAATTTCCCCAAAACTATTCACAGCTGCAGTGGAGGAAGTGTTTAAAATTTCCAACCTTAAGGAGGGAATTAATATCAATGGAGAGGAAATGACAGATCTAAGATTCGCTGATGACGTGGCCCTACTTACAACAGATACAGAAAAGATGGAAAATCATCTCAACATGCTAAACAATGAAAGTAAACAGATTGGGCTTAGTATTCACAAAGGAAAGACAAAATATATGACAAATTATAACACCAGCCGAGTAATAAAGATAGATGGTAGCGAAATCGAAGAGGTAAACCAATATATAAATAATTAGGCCAGATAATTAGCCCAGCACATGATATCAAAACAGAGCTAAACGCAAGAATTAGAGCTGCATGGTCATGTTTTGGTAAAAAAAAAAGAAATTTTACTTGACCAAGAAATCCCAATTTGTCTGAAGAGAAAACTATTTAATACGAGCGACAAACCTAAGTAGAAAAAAATGATTTTAGCAGCTGCCCACCTGGCGTTCGGCATTTTGGGAACAGTGCTAAATCGGTTGGCCCAGTGTCAGTATAATGTGACTGGGTTATATGTTCGTTTGAGTTATTCGTTTATCTCTTTGTGGCAGCACGTGAACATGTCCCAGAGTGCTCCGCCGGCAATATGACCTAAATTGTGCAGAAGCAGGCGTTAAACCATAACGTTTAAACGTTCTTTTTAAACACTAGACTGGACACCATTTACATCTACATGCCGCAACATGGCCTCTCATGGACGAGGAAAAAACAACAAAGCAACCCCCAGGAACACACCAAACATGTTTTGTTTTGTTTTGTTATCAGATACCCTGTTGTACCGCCCAATGGGCAGTGTTGGGACCTGACATGATATTTGATACCAGAATTTGTCAAAAAAATACAAATGCAAACCCAATCTGATATAAATCAAAAGTAAGGAAAATTTTTAGCCAAAAGATTTAAGACAAGCAGGTGGTTAGCCCACTGCGCCCACCCTTGAATGACTCAAAGAAAATACACATTGAGGTGTAAATTAGGGAGGTCAAACACGTTTTAATGTTGACTGAGATTGGACTTACAGCCTTATCTACAAAGATACACTGCTTGGTCACAACGGGCATACCACACGAATCATACAAATCAGACCCCCCCACCCCCTGTGCGACACACACACACACACACAGACACACACACACTGGCATTCAACA
>JAUEKY010327673.1:2500-12381 GCA_031833965.1 Scyllaea pelagica | reverse complement strand
TGCCTTAGTTGCCAAAAACTAATCTAGACTTGATCTCAATCTAGACAGTAAGTTAGCTACTATTGGGCTTGAATGACCCTCAACACAGGTGATGTCATGATATTTTATCATAAGCGTCGAAGGAAAAAAGTCAGGGATGCTTAGCCTTCCATCAGAGAATTCACAGATTTTAAATGTAGCTAGACTAGTATGGGCAATCAAATCCATGGCTACCGAACAACTAATATTAAACAAAATGACAGAATCAATTACAAGCTTACACGTTCAGATAAGCCAATGAAATAATAGATTGTAAAAAGAGATGACTAGAGGGGGAGGGGGGGCGGTATTCATGCACATGTTGAAAAAAGTAAGATTACATTAACATATAGATTAGGCAGATTCTTATGAATGAGTATGAGACTAAATGCATGTACAGGTTGGTCTAAATCAAAATCATCCAGTTTGTCAGAACAGTAAATATGGTCATCATTTTATACTCCACACTTTGTTCATACAAAGCAATGCTATGAAAATTGTATAGTGAAAAAAGATGATTATAAACAAACAAAAAAAAAGAGGGGGGGGGGGGCTGGATATTCATGCACATGTACTGATGCTAATTAATGGATTAGCTCAGATAGGGATATCTTAAAAATTACAGGTTGGTCAAAATCAAAATCATCCAGTTTGTCAAAACAATAAATATGGTTATCAAGTAATACTCTTCACTTTGTCCATACAAATCATTGTCCTGAAAATATAATCAGTTTGCCAAGAGTTTGACGACTATTACATTTCACCCGTTTTTTAAACTGTGCATTGAATACGGTTGCTGCATAGGAATATCTCACTTGAATGTATTTTTCAGCAACAGCCTTTATCAATAAAATAACATGATTGTTGAAATTTTCTTGGTCATGAATCTGAAAAAAAAAATTCATTACATGGACTTTCATATCAACGTAAATTGGGGAAATTGAATATATTTTTACTATCTACGGTTATCTTGTTTTTAAGTACAATTAATAGCACCCCAGTCAGATGTAGATGAATTGCTAATACAAAATTCTAAAACAGGGTCAAGTCAACACAATTCGAGACCAATATTCAACTAAGCCAGACCCAAAACAAGAACATACTCTAGACATTCTATTCCATACATTTGAATATGAGGAATATATGATGAATAATATATGTAAAGCATTTTTGTCCTGGGTACATCTAATCTAGACTAGCCTACACCAGGCAAACTGACAATTTGATCAAGAAGAATAAAGGAAAAAGAAATGAATTGATCTAAACCAAGAGACAAAATAATTTGCTAGGGTCGAAGATAGGTTAGTTAGAGTCGAAACGAATAACAAGTGGCAAATAGATCGCTAACAGTAAAATTACTTACTGATTGAATGTATTTCCTCTCTTCCTATGTATGTCTGGTCAGTTTGTGCAACTGAGAGTCACACAAGCAGGCATGCTGTGTAAAAAATCAAAAGCAAGGCCATCCGTTTTCTGCTACTAGCATTCATTGTTTCCAAGGCATGTTTTGGGTGAAGCAAAATGGCCGCCCAACTTCACGTCGGCGTCACAACAATGACGTCATAATCCCTCCTCTAATAAAACCTCCTTGGTTAGACCTGACGAACGCCTATATCTACCAGCTGACCTACAAATGACCTTGCCCACGGAAGGGTATGACCACGGAAGGGTATGACCAAGCAGAACCTGCAGTGACCTCTGTTTCGTAATAACAGACGGTAGGGGAAAGTTCGTCGCCGCCAAGCGCCATAATATTGGTTTAGTTGAAACTGTGGACTGTGTATTTTGATGACCTTGCCATTGATAGTAGCCATGTGATTCTTGGGACGGCCGATGCAAGGTCACTTCGATGGACAAATTGTTACACTGTGCCACGGTGTGAACAATCAGTGTGTCAGCCATGCGTGTGAGAAAACACACGCGTTTAAAGGACCAGTAGTGCTGAGACAGGATGGCCCGGTGTGTAGGTGCTAGGATTGGTTCAGATAACTAAGATAATCTTCCAGGGTCTCAACTGCTGGTAGCCTTTGGTTACATACACTGCATTCCAATAACCTTGGAAAATAATATCTGGCCGTGGGGGAGGGTGTGGCGAAATTCTGTTGTGAGTAGTGTTCATGTCTGAGTTGTTTACATTTTTACCGCTGCTTGTCGGCTTGTTGTTTGTTGTTTGGGTGAGAGAGTAAGCGCGTTGTTGATTGTGGGGGACACGTGGTTCTTAGACATTATTTCTATACTTCTTTGACCGCCATTTTCTGTGTTAATTTGCATTACAGTTTCTATTGGTCACTTTTGGTTATTGGAGAGTTTGGCGGGCTATTGGGGAGAGGTAACGTGGGTTTGACAAGATGTTGTGAGTTGGTTTTTGTCTGTGATGGGGAGCGGGTCGTCTTTTTGTGTTGAAATGTGAGCTGGTGAATTCTATTCTATTTTGTAGTGTTTGTGTTTATGTAATCATTCATCTTATAAAGTAAGTGTTCCCGTATTAGTTGACTCTTTATTCATCTACCCTTTACAAGTTTTGTCCGCGTCATTATTGTATATCATAGACTAGAACCTGACAGAGGGGCTATTGAATATTTTTTTCAGTAAACCTTAAAACCAGCAAGATTTAAATGTTATGGTTTAACGCCTGCTTCTACAAAAATTAGGTCACATCGCCGGTGGAGCACTCTGGACATGTTAACGTGCTGCCACACGGAGTACTCACGCGAATATCTCATCCAGTCACATTATACTGGAAAAATGCGCATGTGACAGCCGTATATAAAAAAGGAAACAGAGATCACCCCTCAAACTATCGTCCTATCTCACTTACATCCGTGACCTGCAAAGTGCTGGAGCATATAGTCTTTCACAACGTAATTGACCACCTTGACAAACACGATATCCTAGTTGACTGCCAACATGGCTTCCGGAAGAAGAGATCATGTGAGACACAACTTTTATCTACTCTGGAATCATTAACTAAATCATACGACAACAGAACACAAGTAGATCATCATTGTCCTAGACTTAAGTAAGGCATTCGACCCAGTTCCCCACCAGACTCCTCCAAAAGCAAGATAAGTGTTGGAATCAGAAATACATGCAAGCAGAAACTAAAAGACTGGTTTCGAAGATGGCTCTGCGGTCGAACACAAAAAGTAGCCCTTGAGGGACAATTTAGCGACCCCTGTCTGGTTACATCGGGAGAGCCGCAGGGGACAGTACTGGGTCTCCTTTGTTTTCTGATTTACCTCAACGACATCGGCAATGAGCTCTCGACAAATACACAGATGAAACTATTCGCCGACGACAGCCTTATATTTAGAGAAATCAAAATAGAAATAGAAGAAGACGCCGAAATCCTCCAAAAAGATCTGGAGTCGTTGGTCCAATGGTCCAAAAATGGCAAATGAATTTCCATCCAGCAGAATGCCAAGTGATGAGCATCAAAAACAGAAGAGAGAAGATCCGCCATCAGTATGAAATGCTTGACCAGCCCCTGAGTGATGTGAACAGCATACAGTGTGGCGACCAGTTCTGTTGGATTCTCGCACGAACTATTTGTCTTCCGTTTTAAGCACTCGACGCACTTTCATTGTATTCAATGTTTACTTCCGTTTTTCGCAGTCTTGTCCTTCTTCGTCCTCTGATCAACACGACCAGTCTAAGTTCTATCATTAAACGTTAACAATAATCTATATACGGATTTTGTTATTAATTTAATCATTATCAATTACATACTTTTACATTGGTGACCCCGACGCGAATACGCAATATGGAACAACCAGATCTCTCGCAACAAGTCGCGAATTTGACAGGCCAACTACAAGCCCTGGCTGCTTCCACCGACTTTCGTGACCAACAGATCAACTCGGTCTCCATCAAGCTCCCAGAGTTTTGGACGAAATCTCCAGAGGTCTGGTTTGCAAGAGTAGAGGCACAGTTCAACACAAAGAACATCACTCAGGATCAAACAAGGTATGACTATGTAGTCAGTTCGCTTGACATCAATACTGCAGAAGAAATCCAGTCACTGCTAGTCAACCCACCACAGCTCGACAAATATGGCAGCTTAAAGAAAGCCTTGATCAAAACCTTCGGCAAGTCCCAGACCCAGAAAGACACAGAACTCCTTAATCTTAATGGTCTTGGTGACAAACGACCAACCGCTCTACTGCGCAAGATAAATGCACTGAATGATGACCCTGTCACCCTAAAACGTGCATTATTTCTCATGAACCTCCCCTCAGACATTCGAGGCATTTTAGCCGGGCACAATATTGCAGACACTGAAGAATTGGCTGAAGCAGCAGACAGAATATGGGAGACACGCATGTCCGGTGTGCAACATATCTCCTCAACACCATTCCTGATTAACCCTCAGCAGGACGTAACAACCACACTGCCACAGTCTGAAGAAACTGTTGCCGCAATCAAAACATACCGTCCACGTGGAAACCCTCTTCAACATAGCAATAACACACCCAACTCCATTTGCTATTATCACCAACGATTTGGACCAGACGCCCGTCGCTGCCAAGGTGGTTGTAAATTTTCCAGTTTGCTGAAACCCAAAGGAAACAAACAAAACTCACCTTCTTCGGGAAACGCTTCGGCTGGTCGATGAACGTGGAATCGATCAGCAATCCAAATTCAAACACGTTTTCCGTTTATGATAGACGTTTGGGACAATCTTTCCTGATCGATACTGGTGCCGATGTTTCTGTATATCCCGCCTCATCTCAAGAACGCAGAACATTAACACCTTCCATCACACTCTCCGCTGCAAACGGAACATCAATCAAAACTTGGGGTAAACGCAACATCACTTTAGAAATTAAATCTAAACAAGTCCTCAGTCATGACTTTTACCTGGCAGATGTGACTCGTCCCATCCTAGGTGCAGATTTCTTTGTTGCACACGGACTGATAATTGATCTAAAGGGAAAACAACTCTTGTCTATGGACAACATTTCTGTTCCACTTAAAGACACCAATTCACCCATAAGCCTTGCCGGGCTGTCAGTGCACCCAAGTACTGCATACACTGACCTACTTCAGCAGTTTCCAGAAATTTTCATACCCCAATTTAACTCACCTTGCAATAAACACGGCGTGGAACATCACATACTCACCAATGGGCCGCCTGTTCACGCTCGAGCACGCCGTCTCAATCCAGAAAAACTGACTGCAGCAAAGGCTGAATTCTTCAAGATGGAGCAGATGGGAATCATCCGTCGCTCTAAATCAGCATGGGCATCCCCTCTCCATGTCGTTTCCAAATCGGATGGCCAGCTGCGGCCATGTGGTGACTACAGACACCTCAACACCGTGACCAAAGACGATCGGTATCCCCTACCTCATATCCACGACTTCAATAGCCACCTTTCTGGATGCAACACTTTCTCCAAGATCGACCTAATCAGGGGCTACCATCAAATTCCCATGGCAGAGTCGTCAATTCCGAAAACAGCAATCATTACGCCATTTGGGTTATGGGAATTCATACGGATGCCATTTGGCTTGAAGAACGCTGCCCAAGCGTTTCAGAGACTCATGGATGGCATTTTGAGAGACATACCTTTCGCATTCGTCTATGTTGACGACATTTTGGTCGCTAGTCGCTCACATAAAGAACATGTTGAACACTTACGGGAACTCCTACAACTACTTTCCACAAACGGACTTGTGATTAACAAAGCGAAATGTGTTTTCGGTGTTAGTGAATTAGATTTCCTTGGACACCGTGTGACCGCTGAAGGGATACTTCCACTACCGGACAGGGTGGCCTCTCTGCGTGACAGTGCCCCTCCCACCGACCGTGCTGGCCTTCAACGATTCCTTGGCTTGCTGAACTATTACCACAGATTCATTCCACACGTGGCAGATTTCCTCGCCCCACTTCATTCTCAGGCAAGTGGCAAAGGACAATCCATCACGTGGTCTGACGACTGCAATGCAGCATTTGAAAAAGCCAAGGAGGCCTTGAATCGCGCTGTTCTCCTTCACCACCCCCTACCAGATGCCCCAACAAGTCTCACAGTTGACGCTTCCAACTCAGCTGTTGGCGCTCAGCTTGAGCAAAAACAAGGTCATAACTGGGTCCCGCTCGCCTTCTTTTCTAGGAAACTCTCAGCCACAGAAAAAAAATACAGTGCATTTGACCGCGAACTGCTCGCGGCTTACAGCGCTGTCAAACATTTCAGACATTTCCTGGAAGGTAGGGCATTTACATTGTTCACGGACCACAAACCACTGGTGTCTGCTCTCACTAGTCAAACTGACCGCTCACCCCGACAAACAAGACACTTGTCTTACATCGCCGAATTCACCACCGATATTCAGCATGTCACAGGCCAGTTCAACGTGGTAGCTGATGCCTTCTCACGTTTTAATGTTATCACGCCCTCAGACTCAGCCATCTGTTCCATTACAGACTTCACAAAACTTGCGCATGACCAGGTTCAATCACGAGAGATGGAATCTTATCGCAGATCCACCACAGGTCTTACACTAGAGAACATTCCATTCGGTTCGTCCACCGTCTTGTGTGACACTTCAACAGGCGCATCACGCCCCATTCTTCCAACGGCATGGACTCGCAAAATTTTTGACCAGATTCACAGTCTCTCCCACGCCGGGGCACGGCCTACACAACGCGCCATCAGCCAACGGTTCGTTTGGCATGGGATGAAACGAGACATACGCAAATGGTGTAAAGAGTGCCATCATTGTCAATCCTCCAAAGTACATAGGCACACCCGAGCACCACTTGTTGACCGGCCACTACCAACAACTCGATTCAGTAGCCTCCATGTTGATCTCGTTGGACCGTTACCCGTTAGCCAAGGCATGTCTTACCTGTTTACAATCATCGATCGCTTCACGAGGTGGCCAGAGGCAATTCCCCTCCCTGATGCTCATGCTTCTACCTGTGCCCAAGCTTTGATACACCATTGGATTTCCCGATTTGGTGTTCCTGAAAGCATTACTTCCGACCGTGGTGGACAATTCACTTCGGCACTTTGGACAGAGTGCAACAAGTGTTTGGGCATCAATGTCAACAGAACTACTGCATACCACCCACAAGCAAATGGGATGATTGAACGATTTCATCGCCAACTGAAGGCTGCAATCAAGGCCCGGACTACAGGCACTAACTGGTATTCGGAAATACCCATTGTGTTGCTGGGGATTCGGACATCCTGGCGAGAGGACTCTGATTGTTCCCCCGCTGAGCTGGTCTACGGTTCAACCCTCCGCCTCCCAGGAGAGTTTGTGTCGTCGACCGATGCTGACACATCCACATCTAAGTCAGAATTCGTTCAGCAGCTACAAAACACAATGCGTTCTATGAAACCACCACCACCCAAGTTCCACGGTCAACAGTCCACCTATGTACCATCCAACCTGGCATCTACTGGTCATGTTTACGTAAGAGTTGATTCGCACAGACATCCGCTCCAGCGTCCATATGACGGTCCTTATCGAATTATTGACAAAAAAGACAAATATTTCGTTTTGGACATGAAAGGCCGCTCGGAAAAGATTTCCATTGATCGACTCAAACCCGCTCACGTCTCATTCTCAGACGCTGAAGACAGCAATCCAACAGCCAACCCAAATCCATTGACATTACCATCCTCAGATGACACCCAACAGAAACGCGTGGTTTCGAACACTGTCAAGGAACGCCCGGCGACAACGACTCGATCAGGTCGAAAATCTCGGCTACCACCGAGATTCCGCTGAGCAACTGTTGTGCCCTGCTGGGGAGGGGGTAGTGTGGCGACCAGTTCTGTTGGATTCTCGCACGAACTATTTGTCTTCCGTTTTAAGCACTTCGACGCACTTCCATTGTATTCAATGTTTACTTCCGTTTTTTGCAGTCTTGTCCTTCTTCGTCCTCTGATCAACACAACCAGTCTAAGTTCAATCATTAAGCGTTAACAATAATCTATATACGGATTTTGTTATTAATTGAATCATAATCAATTACATACTTTTACAAGGCACCCTATATTCCAACTTGTATTGCTTTCAATGCTTTAAGATGTCTTTGGGTTGATGAATCTAATACAGTGTTATTTTCTGTAATAGATACTTTATTCTCATTTTCATATCATGTTTCACTTTTGAACATAAGAGAACAACGGCTTGAATGTACCACATACTGCGGTCAACTGTGAGACTGCGTTAATAGATCTTTACATCTTCTCCACGAAAGACACAACCACCATGCAGCCATCTGTGTTGTATCTCTTTATTTCTGGCTTGTTGTAATTGCCCATATCCATTCTCTGCCTCTAGACAATAGTGTTAGTCTCAACAAGACAGATTCCCCTAGCGTATTGATATCGCAGGTCCTTTTATCTCCCGAAACCAAAGTCCGCCACTACCCCGCCCCCTTGATACTTCTTCTCGCGAACAAAAGAAAGAAAAAAAAAAGACAGAAAATGAGACGAAAAGGGGAAACAAGGGAGGGAAGAGGAAGGAGGATGGGGGAATTTTGGTCATGAATACAAGGCTGTTGAAATGAATTTCGTTTGAAGATTAAAAGATAGCATAAGGAATACCGGAATTCGAGAACAGAAATTATCTCAAGTAAATCCATCCAGAAGAAAAATACACTGAAACCCCGTGGTACCGCCAACCATGGGACCGCCAGTAATCTGGTGATATAAGAGAATGGCGTCTATTATTAATTGACGGTAACAAAAAAAGGGAGCCACACCAACGGAGCATTTCTACACCACCTATAACAATGAAAATTGCCATACAGGGGTATTTTGTCATAAAGGTTGGAGTGGGAGCATTATTTTCACGAAAAAGGCCGATTTTTAAATCAAAAGCTAAAACGCACAAATATTGTTCTAAAGACGTCGAAATGGCTAATGCGAACCACTTCCTTTCCGAAACAAGACGTTCAGTAGAGGTGTTTCAAGACTCCGTATTATTTTGTGCGCAAACATGAAAAAAAAAAAACAACCCCAAAACCCCTGTGCTTTCTCATCCGCGAATTCGCGGGATGATCAGCTAGTATTTTAAATTATAGTAGCCAAACCGTATCTTAGCAAAAAGCAGGCGATATGGCGTTACAACGGGGGCGGCATAACGAGGTTTCACTGTAGTAGGTGGCTTAGTCATACAAAAAACATGGATGATAATGGACAACCGAAACAAATCCTAAAGTGTAAGCCACGGGGCTACCTAGATGTATGGCACGACATTTTGGCAAGAAACAATGTCGGACCAAGTGGAGAAGAGAGGTTGGTGGCAAACATTGCTTGTCTACAACACCTAGGCTTGCGCCGGAGGGCTAGAAATAAGTTCGAAGACAATGAAAGAACAGTGGTGGAGGTGATGGTGGTGGCGGTGATGGTGGTGGTGGTGGAGAGGGGGGGAAGGAGGAGGAGGAGGAGGTACAAGAGGGAGAGGGAAAAGGAAGTGGTGGAGGATGAGGAGAAGAATGAAGAGTAGGAGGGGAGGAGTAGGAGGAGGAGGTACAAGGGGGAGTAGGAAAAGGAAGTGGTGGAGGATGAGGAGAAGAATGAAGAGTAGGAGGAGAGGAGAAGGAGGAGGGGGAGGAGGGGGAGGAGGGGGAGGAGGGGGAGGAGGGGGAGGAGAAGAAGAAGAAGAAGAAGAAGAAGAAGAAAAAGAAGAAGAAGAAGAAGAAGAAGAAGAAGAAGAAGAAGAAGAAGAAGAAGAAGAAAAAGAAGAAGAAGAAGAAGAACAAGAAAAAGAAGAAGAAGAAGAAGAAGAAGAACAAGAACAAGATGAAGAACAACATGAAGAAGAAGAAGATAATGATGATAAGATAATTGTGATGATGATGATGCTAATACTAATAAGAAAGGAAGAGTAAAAGTGCAGTT
>JAUEKY010327562.1:0-12382 GCA_031833965.1 Scyllaea pelagica | reverse complement strand
AAGATGGATGAGGATGACAGTAAAGCACACTTAACAGAAGTAGGACCACACCAGGGCTCCCGCCAACCGCCCGCGGACAATGGAAACAGATGACTATGTAGACAAAAAGTAAACAGAAAGACAGTGCACACATTATGACAACCTAACACCAACAGTCACAAGCCTTTGTTCTTAAGTAAGAAACAAAACTCATACTGCAATGTACAATATGAAGGGAGATTTAATGTAAATGTCAGTGCACATAACATGAGTCACAAAAGGATTACAAAATGTATAGAACAGGATGGCATTGACAAAACTGCTTAAACAGAACCAGAGGAGCTGTCAACTCCTTTCCGTTTTATCATTGAGGAGCTGAAATCATATAAAGTAATAGTAAAAACATTGAATAACTAATGTGAAAATAATTACTTGAATCATAATGGGACAACAAAACTAGACTTGTTGAATATCACAACAAATACAACAAATAATTAAAGACAAGCTGATAATATCAAACTTTATCTAATTTACTTTTACCCATCAAATGACCATCTCTTACTCTTAAAACACAAGTATGAGATGTCGTCAACTCTAAACTTTTTGCAAGTTATTTGTTCACACAAAAAGACAAATTTGCACAAAAGACTCTGAAAAATATACTGGCAAATTTTTTGATTCAAAAGAATAGCTGGTTTTTCAGCTTCTGTCCTAAAAAAAAACCCTCAAAAAATAGACCTGCAACTATATTGCCAATGATTTTTTCATAAAGAATTATGCCATACTTAAAAACATTATGCCATACTTAGATATAATGAAATATTTTTGCAATGATTAAATAAAAAATACAAAGCAATCATGCCAATTTCATATTTCCTATCACATATAAACATAGGATAAGGAGAAAATAAATATGAAAAATCAAATGAACAAAAGAATCCCATGAAAATGCGGATGGAAATCCCTTGAATATATATAAACCCCAAGCTATAAACAGATTTACCACTGAAAATATTCGTAATGGTGATCACAAAGAGCTTTGACTTTAATATGCGATATGATAAATTTAGCACTGATTTTTTAATGCAGAGAATAACATTAAAATACTCTTTTTTGTTTGTTTTTGTTTATGCATCTGTTGATGATGAATAATCAGCTCAGTCGCTAAAAAGGAATGGTAAAATTAACAGCAGTGCAATATTAAAAAAATAGCAGAAAGCAGAACATGGACGATGGATGAGTATATGGATAGAGACTCAGATAGTCTCCATCTGAAGCATGGGCTCTAGATTGTTTAAGGGTAGAGGCTAGGTGGGCAACTCTTACTACCATAAAGACCAAGGTTCAAAACCCACATCATTGTAAAAGATAATCATAACACTCCTCCATGAACTACCTTGACGCAACAACCTGAAATAAGTAGAATGAGTCTTAGCTGGGAATGGTGATAATCACTGACACATCAACATCCTTCACAGAACAATTATCACATTTACGCTGATTGTTTTCATTTCTGGACCAAGCACGAGAGACTCTGGAGTCAAAAAGCTTTCCTGATTTGAGATTGAAGACTAGGGCAGCGCTCTATGTTGTAAAACACAAACTATGCTACAAACTACCCAATGTCGTGGAATGAAATGTCTGAACAGACAAAGCTTGATCAATTTCATTTCATTGAAAGAAAGCCACAACCCAACAAAAGAGGGGCTTGAAACATTTAAGTGTAAAATTATCTATACACGTTGGACATGGCCAAATTTTTTATCTAGAATAATATGATAGAAAAATACCGGTACCAAAAAAGATATAGGTACTGTACCTACATAAATCTTTGCATTAAATGATGGATGAAAGAATCAGCTTTCAATCTCATCATTCCTTTTTTAAATTGTCGCAGAATAATTTGAGATGTTCTTGTAAATAAAAAAAAATTTATTTTTTTTTCATTTTCAGTATTTCAACACAATCAATGATTAGCCTCACCCACACCCTTCAAGAGTAACAGTGACAGTGGCATCAGGCACAAATCTGGGACATGAAATGCCAGGGGTAATAACAAATTCCACACCGAGTGGAAAGCAGAAAAATGAAGGCATCTTTCAAAACCAATAAGGCAAGTTAATAGTGAATGCAATGATTTACACCAACAAAACTTGGATGTGACATTTGAAATAGAATATATTCATCTCCGTTGCAAAATGCAATCTTGAAAAAAAAAAAAATAAAATAAATATGTTGGAATTTCTGCTTAACAATTCATGATTGATTGTAAACCAAAAAAAAAAGAGCTTGGAAAGGCACAAGTGACATACCCGTTATGAGAGACAAACAAATACTTCAGTCCGAGGGGAATCACAGCAACGTCCAATGATTAGACTTCAAAGTAAATTGTAACGTATTGTATAAATGTGTTGGTGTCAGGGAAATGAAATGAGATTTTAGGTTTAAGTCAGTTGTAAAGGGAGCTTGTAGAAATTTCTTTATAAGGAAAAGGTAAAAATAAGTAGAAACAGAATAAAGGAGGAAAGATCAAAACAACAACTGTTTATAAAGAACTTTCCTTTACAGCCAATTCTTATAACAAGAGTAGAGAATTCAAGTACATAAATATATACACGAAAATAATGTAGAGGAGGTGATAACAAAACAAGGCAGGAGATAACATAGCATAATGTTGTTACAATAATTATATGAGATTGACCCAAACTGGAAAATGAAAATGTTACAACATAAAATACATCATTGCACAACAACAAGGCTAGTATTGACATGAGATTTTCATACGCCTTCCGTCGTGGAAATGTTCGGCATCTAACACCAATTGTGGGATGTGTGTGACAATAAGCACACTTTATCATTTCCTGCAAAGCTTGCATCTTCAGGGTGTGCTGCTACTATTTCACTTTGCCCTCCAGTTTAATCAATATGTACACAAAGAGCCCATGTGGTTGTTAAAAAAAAATAGCACTTTTGAATGCAAAAGTCAAAAATACTCTTAGGAATGGCTCTCATTTATTTCTTTTCAAACATTAAAATGAAGTCTTTGCCTTTGTTTTCAGTATCATTTTGGAAAGCATGATTTTGAAATAATTCTAAAATGACTACATGATACATATGAAAAAAACCAACAAATTAAAAAGAAATCTTAAGAAGGTCATTGTTTTGATAACTCATAACAATCTTCAAAAACTTTTAGAATCCAAAGGTTTTGCATTTTCATCATATGAGCTTTAAATGACTTATTGTGGGGCACAACCCATGCAGTAAAACCAGCTTATCTAAAGTCATTGTTGGCAAATAAAGTGTTAAATTTTTAGCAACATCTCGTTTGATTACCTTTACAAGGTATTCACAAATCAGGAATCAGTACCTACGGCAGAATGAATCAAAATTAGCGGCAACTATAGTTTTCTTTCATTTTTGGTTTGTGGTCTAGTGAAACTCACAATGTTACAGAACAAGTAGGCTAAAAATCATGGTATCTTTGATTTCAGCCTGTATAGAGGATTTCAGATATTATCAGAGAACAAAGCAAGTAATAGTAACTGATGTAATATGTATTTCAAAGAAGAAAAAAGGCAGCGTTATTAAAATTTCAAAATGATGCAAGCTGGAAATACAAAGCGGTTTATAAGCTCTCCTCTGCACACACCTTGCATTTGCTTGAGGTGTGGTTGGCAAGTCAAAGAAATTTATATAGTTTCTAATTTGGTGTATTGGAGCGTTGAAAGAGACATTATCAAAATCGTTGACAATCAAGTAACACGAAGGAGAGGAGAGAAGATGCAAACACCAATAACTCCAATTCAGATTCTTCAGATCATGCAACACTATTGCACACAGTTCTATACACTTTGTCATCAATATTGATTGAATTATTAGCAACAAACAAATTTTGGTTTGAAAAATTAAACTATTGATTAATGTTAATGAAATTTTAAAAATAAGCCGTACAAGACTTTCCTCTTCCCTACATTTCCAAAAGGTCTTTAAATTTAAGGCATCGCTAAGATTCAACCAAAAGATTGAGCAGTTTGCAAACAAGATTTAAATCAACATACCAACCAAAATTTGAAAATGAAAATGCCAGCCGTAACTTATTTGAATATGACAATTACTCTAAATTAATCGAAATACACGAAAGGAAATAAGCGAAAGTTGACAGTCTGCAAAGCATTGGGCTATTACGACCGACAGCACGCAGCCAGACAGCCAACAACACAGATACACAGGCAGCTGGCCCCCATCAAGATGTACACGGAGGTGGTGATCCAGAAGGCGTACCAGTAGAGCGTGTAGTCACAGTAATCCGGCAGGCTCTTGTCGTCGGACTGGAACTCATCCTTGGTACGGTAGATGTACACACACCCTGCACAGGATAAAAAGGGACAGGAAACATTATTCACACCACTGCTACCTTTTCAATGTGGGCAGAAAAGAAAAACAAAATCACGTTCCAGCAATCTTCAGAACTGAGAGTGTATGCTGAACGGAAACCAACTGTAACAGAGCGGCTCAATTGCTCAAGTTGTTCTAACTTGATCGTGAACAAATCTTTAGCTCTAAGAGCTTTGTAATTTGTTTACCTCAGGATTTAAAATGCATTTCAGGATCCATTTGATGACTTAATCTCCACATTAAAATCTCGTTGGATAATATCAACCCTGACACACTTATATATCAAAACAGTGTTTTTTATTTAAATAACCAAAATTAAAACTGAAATTCATAGACAGGCTTTGGTAATTATGTTCTTCAATGACTTTGGAATTTTGATGTCCATTCCTCTACTTTGAATCTTTGAGACAGTCTTGGTTCCTCCTTCCACTAGACAAAACAGCCTATTGTGGTTCACAGAACAAGTATACCAGCTAGTAATATCAGTTTTAGAATTATGGACAGCCATGACTGTCATCGTATCATCATCTGTCCTCATTCAAAAACTTTGAAAAAGCTGTTGTCAAGGAAACCATCCCATAGGGAACTCAGCCACTCACCAGCAATGAACCAGGCAAACAGGAAACAGTCCACAATGCTGCTCACTGGGTTCACTTTCTTCTGGTCTTCTTCTCGCTCCTCTGTTGACATTCGGCAACGCTGAATCAAACTGAACAGGTTCTTGGCACAGCCAAAGCTGCCTGCCACAATCAGGTAAATTGGAATCATGCGCTCGGCGTCACAGTCATCCAGGTACACGGCTCCTGGAAAACAAATATTCATTTACATTTACATCAGTATTGACATATTTCATTTCGTTATCCAGCACCCTTTTACCATTACAGTGTAGGGATGACTCTTATTGAGACGGGATTTCTCTGGTTCATGCCATTAAGGCGAGTAGGTGATCAGCCCACTGTGACCTTTTGGTGGAAGTGGTGAGATTTCAATTTTGCCCAGACAGCGGCCTTGCGGCCTACTCTTTTCGACTTCAAACTGACAAGGGTTCTTTCAGGTTTATATTCCGTCTCCGATATGAATAGGCTCTAGATCCCACCTACCCATATTGTAGAGGTCAGGGGAGTGGCATACAGGGCTTTCCTTGGGGTTTTAGCGATAAAAATCACTGTGTGATTTATTGTTTCCAAAACGGACTCGAACCTGCATCACTTTGTTTTCAGCGCCAGATCTATAACCACTGACACCATGTCCCCAGTATTGACATATATTACTACAAATTGAACGTCTGACAGGAATTGATGGATTAAAATTGAAATCTCATTAAAAGCAATTTTTATAGAAAAATAACCTCACATTAGAGAAAAAATACATACACAGAGAAACATGTTTAGACTGAAAACGGCTAAACCGAAAACAATAAAAGATTTTGTCTGGCTGCTTATTAACTCTATATTAAGAAACCATCCCTAATCCTAAATCTAAATCATTCGAACTACCGAAAAGAAAGACCTCAATTCCCTACTTTTCTTCGGTATTTTAACGGCTGAAAAAGGTAAAATCAAGCGTTGTGTGGCTACTTCTCCATCCGGTCAATGACACTCCCTGAATGTCCCTAGTAATGGTGTGTTCCTATCCCCCCACCCCCACCCCCACAAGTGCACTGTGAGGTGCCCCTATAGGTAAACACACACGAGCACTCATGTCTCTTCCCTTGATGCCATAACAACTTCCTTAAGTGTCCATGTATTGTATAGTTTGCGGGTATATACTGATTATAATTGTGGATACCTAAATTGTTCGTCAACCAAGCTGCCTAATAATTACAATGGAAGGGGGGGTGGGGGGGTGAGGGAGCAGCACAAGCACTAGGAGAGGGCATATGCCTGGTATTCTTGAGACATAGTATCTGAGAGGACGGTAGAATTCAGCAATTGATTTGTTGACTCATCTGGCAACCTCATCATCTTTTGTTTTGCATCTTCCTCCGACACACAGCCACCTTGCCTTTTCCTTCCAAAGTCCAACACTTAACTAAGCCCAATGGTACAATTTGTTTTTGGCAAGGGGGGGGGGGGGGCATAGTTATAAGATATTACAAGTAGCCTCCCTAAAAAGATGTGATTTTCTTAACTACTTCTAAACCAAAATATGTTTAAACTGAAATAAAAACCCAAGTCCCTTCAAATTTGGTTTAAACATGTTTCACTGAAAATGTTTTGGGAAATTCATTTTTTTTTTTAATGAGGAAGAAATCTAAAATCAAAGATAGGGCCTTAAATCATATAGAACACAAGATAGGACAGCTAGGGTATGCATGAAATGATGTTTTGTTTTTAACCTGTGTGTCTGAAGGCACTGTGGATGTCGCAAGCTGAATCAATGTCAATGGGAAATACATAACAATTAGATATCCAAAAAAAGACGGGAATGATTCCTGATCATAAAAATTAAACGTCATCTCTTCCTGAAAAAAAAATTTGCGTGTCAGTTTTCTAACCATTCATGTATTTTGTTTTATCCAGTCTCGTCATCTTGATAAATGGGACTTAACCGACATGGTCACATGAACACATGGCAAGATTCCCGTGACTTGCAGTCCTACTGCTATCACTACAGTCCTTAAAAACAACCTCTATCCCCCTACAGTGTAACATTATCACCCAGGATGTTCAAAGAATATTTGTCTACGGCATTCTATATTCTATGTCAACATATTTAACGGGCCATTTGAACTTTTTGATTAAAACTTACATCTTACTTTTACCAAAACAAAATTTAACAAAAATTTTAAATCCTAAGATGTTTCCAGGACTCCATGGTAAAAGTGAATCCTAAATGCTAGCAGTATACCACCCCAAATAGCAAGAGAGAAAAAAACATTTCAAGACCACTCCTAAAAACATCTGCCATTGCCACTTACCCATGACGATCATGGAGATAGGAATCGCCAGAAACAAGCCAACCAGGATGGTGAAACCAACTGTCGAATGAAAAAAAAAGAAAAATAAGAATATTATTCAAAATGGCAATGCTACTCTCAATATAAATAACAGATGCTTTCGCTAGTCTTTTTTTTTTTAAAGAAAATTCATATCACTGCTTCTTGACAGAATAAGAAAACTAGGTTTGATGCAGTTTAGAATTGGTTTGATGAAATGAAAACAATAGGTTTAAGGTCTATCTCAAGATAAAGTAGGAGTGAATAATCAATATGCCCATTTTAGAATACTTCATTCCATCCACATTTCAAACATGGCGGCGGACAGTAGAGAAGGAAAGGAATGATGGAGGATAGGCACCTTGGAGACAGGCATGTCCACAGCCATTGACAGACTGTAATGACGATTGCATATAGAGGCCTTATGTGCCACTTGGCATGAAGTAAATCAGTAACATATCACACACTCACTAGTACTCAACAAAATGACGACCACTGTCTTGAAGAAGTCGAGGATTCCGGACGACTCTGCTTTGGCTTTCTTCACCCGTCCAAAAACAGACTCATAAGAAGGTGGAGGCTCTGAAATAATAAATACAGCAATTGAATTGGATGGTAATCATTATTTTGATTACTGCTTTGATTTAAAATAATTAACAGATATCAGTAAATTGCTTGCTTTCATTCAAAGTACCAATTGATAGGAAAATAAAACAAAAACCAAGAAAATCTGATCATTGATGGAGCGGGGAATCAAAAGAAGATCCCACCAGCAGGCATGCAAATCCCCTTCTGTCGGTCTAAATCTGCTGTGAATGCAACCTACAACTCTTCTCCTTTGGTCCCTTTCATTGAATAAAGCATGTTCATCTCAATTTGGCACACAAAGTCTGTGGATTTCCTCATCTCAGGAGCAGGTCCATGAATTTTGTCCACAGTGGGGCGGGGGCGAGCCAAAAGAAGTTGCTTTGACAATTGTACACATCATATTCTGCGCTCAAACTAAAACGTTTATTAGCTCTGTTTGTTTTTATCACAGAATATAAGGAAAACCTTCTAGTCATAAGGAGCTGGTAAAGGATATAATATGATAAGGGAAGTCATTGAATAAGACAATAAGCACCCTCCAAGAAAAACAGAGGGCGCTTCTCTGTCAGATCACTCTGAGCACCCAAATAGGTGTGCCCACTTACATTCCCCGAACTCTGTCTTACTGCTGCTGCACCAAAAATCACAAACAATTAAAGAAAAACAAACAAAGTTCTGATTCAGCCTCTAAATAAAGATATCTATTAACCACTTTAAGTAGAGATGTTCATCAACTAATTCAAAGAGCACACATCATAGCTGACATAATAAAATTTTCAAGACGAAAGTTCCCAACCTAAAATTTTTTTTCTTCAATCATTGAAAACTTCCCATTGCCAGAAAGAAAAGTTGGAATTTCAAGCAATACTAGAATAAAAAATAGGACTTGGGGAAAAATATTGAGACAAAAGACTAGAAACAGAAGGCCCACATTCCCACGGGAGGCTTGTTGTCCCTAGAAAGGGTCCTACGATACCTTGATAGGCAGCCGTATTGTAGTCAGGGGGGCTGGAACCTGGGGTAACATTGCTCCTCTCTGTGTAGGAAGGGGGGTTTTCCACATCTCCAGTAAAACCCTGTGGTGAGAAAGACCCAACATTTCAATGAGACATATCATTGAGACAAAATGTCAAGTATGTATAGAGCATAATGCCATCAACAAAGCATTACCATTCTGCCAATTTGAAATTGACACAAAACAAACACAATACAGAAAATATTGAAGGAATGTTATGTACATTGGTGAAATTAATCACATTGGTGAAGCATCAAAAATAGCCCATGCTTATTTGTTCATTAAGAACAAGATATCAATATGGTCACTATGACTGGAGCTATGAAGCACAAGGAACATAAAGCAAAATCTACAAATTGACAAAAGATCTATTATTAGTATCCGCATATATAGCATTCATTATATATACACATATATCATTCCCCTTTTACTTGAACAACACATCACATTATTAGGGTAGAACTGAGGCCAAATTTATGTAATGCATTGTTATCGATACTTTCAGGGTATTCAGCTATTTTGTCTGCCACATTCTTTAAAAAAGGTAGAAAAAAAACAAACAAGAAAGGTTCACATGGCAAGAAAAGAACTCCATAGATTTCCCTCTATCACACCACCTCCCTCATTCACGTAGAAATGTCTTCATTATGTCAAAAGCTGCTGTTCAGATACTGTTCTATCCCACTATGACTATTCATTCTTTCATGTGTATTGATCCTTGTCAATACCATTGCCACAGCCACAGACACAACTTGCCCATGTCTGTCTACATGGTTTAATGTATTTCAAGAAACTCCCCTCTCTTTGACCTCCAAACACAGAGAGAGACATGAACAGATCAGTGGTGTGTGCAACCACGCCAATGTAAATAAATAGTGCAGTGTCAAGGAGGAGATTCAAAATCTTCAGCCTAAATCCACCTGAGGTGGGGTTGTTGTTTTTTTTTTTTGGTGAATTTTTTTTATTTCTTGATATGTTAAGAATTATAATAAAGGTTTGATGGGAGAGAGTTAGCATTAATTATCAAAGTATCATGAGAAAAAATAGTGGTTTATCAAGAACTAAAAACTTCTAGTGATAGTGGAATGACTTTAACTCCTGACACAAGATCAACAAGTTCCCTTAAATGTTTTTTTAAAAACAGTTTGATAGGCAACTTTCCACACTTCGATACAATTTTAATTCATTGATGCATTGCTATAATGTTTGGTCATATTTTGATTATTGTATGATAGGGCATCACAGGCCTATTATCAAAAGATATCTATTTTAATGTATTGTAAAAGCATTAATTTTACTTTGATAAAAGTACCTCTATATAATTCTGGATCAAACAACAGTCACAACCATTTTTGTCATTACTCCAACTAATTAAGCTGCAAACAAATACCCTGACCTACAAATTATATAAATATGTAGGTCATTTATTAGTTCTTGTGAGTCAGTAGAGGACCTTGAGGGCAGTCATCCATAGCTGATCCAAAGAACACCACAATAAGTTTCCATTCATGCATTAAAACTAATAACCTTCCACCTCCATTGTTTCAAACATAAGCCATAAGTTATAATCATTAGCAAAATAAAAAGAGACGTACAAACTATCAATCTAATAGTTATGTGTTACTGATTTCAGAGCTTACATCATATCATTTGTTTTACTGACACAACTGGCTGGCAATTGGTACTCTATTATCAAAACCCCCTCAGGGCGGAGTTAATGTGGCATTTCTATGATGAAAGGGTTTGACCTAAACCTGTCAACCAAGCATGATACAACTTTCCCTTTATCTTTTCTACATCAGATCCAGCTGGCACCCACCAGGTGGTGTTATGACTACGACAATCCAAGGCATGAAGCATGAGAGGCCACAACACGGACAGTTAAAGAGTTAAAGGTGGTGACGGGGACAGCAGTCAACATCAGGTACACACTCTCTAATGACACATATTTCACAAGTATCAAACACTTTACATGGGTGCAAAAGGCCAACGCACACACACAAACACACACCCACACAAATAAATCTACTTCAAATACAATAACATATATATATATATATATATATATATATATATATATATACACACACACACACATATAAAAAGGGCAAAACCTTACATCACACTGAAAAGCACTTTGAAAAACATAAATCTGAATGCTCACACAAACATACACAGACACAAAAATATGTTCCCCCTCTTAAGAAGAATATGATACACATACACAAACAAACAAATACACATTCCTTCAATTTACCCTCATCACTTAACAAAATAATGGTATAACAGTGAAACTCAACACCAATACACAACACACACAAAACACACACACACATACACAAACACAGAAAGTCATTTCCTCCCAACTACCAAATATAATCAACAAACACAGACACACACAGGTAAAAAATTCCAAATCAACAACACAAAAAACTCAGCTTCCTTCCACACCACCCAAATCGCCTTCCTGACACAGACACAGACACACACACACACACATGACATAGCTCTAACATAACACATCTACACACCGACTGTCAAGAAAGAGATCATTAGTCCGATAAATGACAAACCAGAACTTTGGATCAATACGAAGGCTGCATCCCCCCATCCCTTTATCACCGTTCTCTCCCCTACCCCACTCCCCACTCCCCCTCCTCCCCAGCTCTTCCCCTCCAAGCAATCCCTGATGGTCATTAGCGACAGGGATCAGCTATCCGTGTAGCTGTCACCAGTATCTTCATCACCTCAGGCTGAGATAAGATGGACACACACACACACACACATACACACACAAGGTGAGGCAGGGGTTACAACACCTTGTTACATCAGCAGCAGCAGCACATCAACTTAGTGCAAATAGGTGAGAGAACGTTACAACATCAAAACAACAAGACTTAAGGAATAACATTGTTCACTGCTTGTACTGCTTGTGCTCAGTGCTTATTTCTTTATGAGAATGGGCACAATATGAGTACTTATCATTATTATTATTATTACATTCAAGACTCTATTGAAGGGGTTTATAGTAAAGTGGTTTCGTATTTCTTAATGGAAAATAAACAAGCTTTCACAAAAATAAAAACAAAAAGGTGACAAGCTTTTTTCAAGAGTAATTTAAGATAAGCTAAAACTTGGAAAAAAGGTTTCATCATAAGATAATTTGTTCAGTTGAAAGAACTTCAAAAGCATAAAACTTGAAGGAAATGATGCTTATTTTAAACCCAAAATTTAAAAAAAAGCAATTTTTAGATTGTCTTTAGGTTCCTCTGATTGATCTAGTTCATTACATGATTGCAAATAAATTTCCCTGGGGAGGAGTATTTCTTTCAGATCAAATTCAAGGCAAGACATCCAAGCAAAGACTGGATTTTCATAATAGTGGCAGCCTCAGAGTAGTGCAAAGCTCTTTTCTTTATTGAGTAGATGGGAAAAGGAGCCAGGGCAGGAAGGGGGGGGGGCGG
>JAUEKY010327451.1:0-12383 GCA_031833965.1 Scyllaea pelagica | reverse complement strand
GATGGAGGAGGATGGAAAGATGAATGAGGATGACAGTAAAGCACACTTAACAGAAGTAGGACCACACCAGTGCTCCCACCAACCGCCTGCAAAACCTTGCTTAGACATCAAAGAAAACTCATCATGATGGCAAATAAAGTGGAGATGATTAATTCAAATCTATTCTTACAAATTTTCCAAACCTTCTCCTTAGCTTTACACCTTAAAAATGATGATTAAACTTATTATGTAACAATTGTTATAGAATAAGAATGCTTTTTATAAACTCTCATATCAAATAGATCAAATAAAACTTGCCAACGCCGTCTGTGCTTCGATGACGTCATCTTGAGCATTTCCTCTTCCTCTTGACAGGTGTGCTTCATAGCTCTCATCATCAAAATCCTCATCATCAAAACTGTTAAAATCACCCTCATCACTGTAATCATCAAAGTCTGATCCTAAATCTTGATCTTCCAAAATGCTGAGTAGACATAATAATATGATTTGTGTCAGCAAGCAGAAATGAAACAAACAAATTCTTGTCCTGCACATCAAGGTAAATAATTTGTGAACTGAATTGCATCTCATTATTTTGCAGAACCAGAGGAGACTGCCTTTAGACAAAGAATAAGATAATGAAATGCTTTTTCTTATTCAAAAATTTATATTGACAGATTCTAGGAATAACTTGTCGCAACTGTCTTTTGTAGACATCTCTGTTTTCTTAAACATTGATTAACTTACTTTGCCATGACCTATAGCTTTGTGAAATTTTACCAATGTCTCCCAATAATCATTTCTGGGATCTGGGACCCATCACAACTGTCAAAGAGAATAAGATAACACAATCTAAAAAAAGACAAGTGTGTGTATCTGACTCCTCACAAGTAGATAAACCCCTCACATGAAAAACAACCAACTGAATACCTGGGTATGGCATGATCTTTCCTAGCTTTTGGCTCAAATCCTCCAGCTTTACTGATAAAATCATCCTCCAGAAAGTTCTCCTCATCGTCCATTTCGATTTCTCCCTCATCATTTATCTTCACAACCGGCGCCTCATCAAGGGATGCTAAGATGTCTGCATCGATGTGCTCTTCTGTTAAATAAAAAATAAAGCTGTTAAATCTCCAATGAATTGAATATGATAAAACGGCAAAACAATTCTTTCAGAATTCTAACTTAAAAGTCTTTTCATATTCTACTAGTCTGGTCTATTTATCTGTAGCAATAAGACTCATAGTTCATTTCTAGCATCTATTGCATAAAGTAAGCATGTGGCATGTAGTCCGCTTCAAGAACAACTGACAATTTATAGCAGAATACTTTCTATCATGAGTCATTCCCATTTACAAGTTCAGCAGAGTGAGGAAATGGTGTAAAGCAACAATTCTAGTCACTGCTTGAAGAGGTTAAGTGTTTGATAAGGGATTCCTTAGCATCCAGAAACACGAACACCACAGGGCAAGTGTTGCCACTGAAGTGGTTTAACTAAGATACTATACATGTAGAACACTGGATATTTTTGCTACCCTATTAAATCAATACCTATAGCCTTCATAGTTAAAAAAAATACTTCAAACACTATAAAAAAAAGTAATCAAATCCAAACTATCTTGAATTCTACACAAAAGCAAAACTAATCCCCAGGGGAAGTTTTTCACATATCATAACTAAAGAGCTAGTGTGAAAAGTTAAGGAAAACAGATAAAGACTATATAGGCATCATTTTCTGGATAGGTGTAAAGAAAACATCACAGGCCTGACCCACTATCAGACAGGAACTTTGATTAGAAAGGTGTGAAATCAATAAATTTGCTTTGCCCTAATAAGTTAGATTTTCATACAGCACTGTTTCCCATCTTAGCACAATGCATGTTTCACACTTGTGTCACAAAAAATTTCTGCAGGAAGCTTAGGTCTCAACTGAGCATTTTAAAAAAAGGAGGAACTATCAGAGGGATCACGACAGAAGTTCTCATGACACTCATTATACTGTAAGTTCGCATAACACGCTCATTATACTGTTTAGCCCGAGAAAACTGAAAAAAAAAATCATTAATTGATCAAAGAAAGGTTATTTCATACTAATTTAAGGGTTGTGAAGACAATTTACCACCACATAGTAGAAGAAATAGTTGTTGTGAAAATCTGCTAAATAGTGAAGCATTGATAACCATAAGGAAGCTAACTTCTTTTTCATTGTCAAAATACATCATTTGAGACATATAAGATGTCTCTACGTTAATCAACATTTTGAAATATAAAAAAAAAGTAGTAAGAGAGATGATAGCCAACACAGGAGGGGCTCATCTCTGAGACAAACCTTTCTGCTCTTTGTCAGGAGAGGAAAATAGTCGGAAATTAACAGATCCACCATAACTTGATTTCATCTGTGAAAAAATTAGAAAAATAAATTTCTCTTTGTTTATCCGTCTATCTATCTATCTATATACAGTGGACTTTGGATATAACGAAGTTGTTGGACCTGAGTTAATATTTCGCTATCGCCGAGGTTTTGTTATAACCAAGGTTGTGTTATACGACGATTGACCTGCTGATTAAGAATTAATAGTATCCAATATGACGATTGCATGTATTTTTTCTTATTTCTAGTTGCAACCCTCCCCTTTTCTGATCTATTCTTCTACTTTTTGAAGAAGAAGGAGGAGGAGCAGGAGGAGAAGGGGAGAAGGAAGAGAGGGTAGGGTGGAGAAGAAAAAGAAGAAGAAGAAGAGGAAGAAGAAGACAGAGGAGTAGGTAAAAAGGGAGAAGGAGATGAAGAACAAACACCAGCAGTAGTACAAGAAGAGTGCATATGTGTTTTTATGTGAGTTAGAGAGAGTGAGCGTGCAAAGGAGAGAGAGAGAGAGAGAGAGAGAGAGAGAGAGAGAGAGAGAAAGAGAGAGAGAGAGAGAGAGAGATTTGTTTGTTTGTTTGTTTGTTTCTTGAGGGTTTCATGGCGCTATCGGCACAATTTAGGCCATGTCAGCGCTAGATGGGAAAAAGTAAGACTGATAGTAATGAGTAAAGAAAGTGATAGATCCAACAATCACAAGACAGGACAAGACTAAAAAGGAATGATTTACAATTGTATTTGACAAATCACAAAGTCAGATTCCTTTCATAATATTTTCTTATCTAAAAAAAAAAATATCAACTCCCTTTAAATTGCATGAGCTAAGAAAGCACTTCAAAAATCCATATACCTGTTTGAAAGATGTATTTCTTATTATCTATTGCACTTGTTATGTCCTCAATCATTTTCTTTTGCTTCTTATAGGTAACAGTCCCTTTGAATCTTACATCTGCTAGAGTTCTCCAGTTCACTCTAGGTAAGTACAAATCAGTCATTTTCAATTTTTGGGGGTATTTCTACGACTAAAAGAAATAAGATGAACTAATTCTTTATCATTCATCCCCAACAGAAACTCAATAGAAAGCTCAGTGCTATTTGCAAATTGAATTTTCCCCTAGGAAATTATTGGTACTGTATACATATTTTTATGTTCTTTTACAATTTGGAAATAGCTTCTATAAATCTCTTTGTATGCTTTAAAATGTGCTCAGTATTCTCTGGCAACTCAATGCAAGAGCAAAGTTCAGTGTGTCCTATCTTAGTCTATTTCATATGGAGATGTTGACCAGGATGAATTGGTTATTGTTTTCTTATCTGATCTCACAATGTATTTTGCAGCAAACTGATTTGAGGCCATGCTTTTATATCTCTGGGGATTATTCAAAGCATATTTCCAAAATTATATATGTCTTTGTTACCAAGAAGAGTGGATATAAAAACAAAGATATATGCAACTACTACTTTTCTATCAATGTTACCACTTTAGTGGTATGCTTCAAATAACAAAATGATAACATTGTTATCATCATTGTCCCTACACTTTTTCTCACAATGCCTTTTACAGCAATCCAATTAGAAATCATCTTATCACATCTCAGTGGATTATTCAAAACCTTATTCCAAAATCACATAGGCTTTTGTTACCAAGAAGAATTTATACAAAACAAGGATGATATATAACTACTATTCTTCTCTCTATGTTTCCACCTTGGTCCCTGACAGAATTACAATCTCTTTATCATCATTATCAAACCCCTACACTTTTTCTCACTTTATGGAAAAAAAATGGCTTTCATGGTGCCCTCAGTTAATAGATTTGATGATCTCTTTTTATGTCTACCAACATTTTCTTTTTATATTATTCATTAATGCAGTGGCAATTAGGAATGAATATCTTTTAAAGGTGATGTTTTTTCACAATATCAATAACCCTTTAAAATTGTAAATCATTTAAAGTGATATAAATTTTGATTTTTTGTTATTGTTAGTATGATATGCTCATTCTTGTAAATCTTCTTTTATTATATTTTTAACATCATATACATTTAGGTGCAGGAGGATGCAGACAAAGGATTTTACCAGATCCAGACATCATAGTTTCCTATGGAATAAACAGCTGCACGTATTGGATTGAAATGGGCAGAATCAAGTAGGAATCGTGCTGATCTTTTTTTTTTCTTTCTTTTTAAACACCGTAATATTCTATAACCTTTGCTTATATTAGGTCTGCTAGCGTTTGTTATTTGATTTCTTATGTGAATCTTGTAAAAATTCTTTTTTTTCTTTTTGATTTTTTTTTTGTTTAGAGTAATTTGTCTTGTTGTGATAATCAAAGCCATATTATAGGTTTTAATGTAGCATTCAAAATATTCTGGTTTTTTTATTTCTAGCCTTAAGAATGCTCATGTTGGTAGCTTTTTTGCTGTTGTTTTCCTTCCAGTTGTTTCATTTAATCTCTGCAGAGATCATATAGAAATAAATGAATGACTTTATAAGACATATCGTCCTAGACAACCAGGGGAAAGCTGCTCCAGTACATAAAGCATGTTCAAAATTCACTTTAGTTCAAAACACAAATAAACAGAACATTAAAGGAGGATTGATACTCTCAACCTAGCACCAACATCTGATAAAATACACAAGCACTTGACTCATACCCAATAAAGCTAAAAGCATATTATATACACCTATCCAACCTCCACAAACACACATACACAAGTCCTGTTATTAAAAACAGTTTTCGAAAAGTTAAAAAAAGTTGGCTCAAACTGTGCTTTACTTAACATAGAATACTCCCTAAGCTACATTAAAATTCTACAAAGTTGTCACTGTTTAAGAGTTGATAAAGATGGAAGGGCCAAAGCTCAGATGGTTCCTGGTTTGGATGAGAGTTGGTGAATCAAAACTAATTTACCATTCACCCTATTGATCATGATGTTTTGAAATCTTCAGAGCTCCTACATCAAACGCTCCAGAGGTTCATATCCTAAGCCTACCCACACCATCTAAACAGGAAAATATCTGCATCAAGTTTTCTCAGCCGCTCCAACCCTCAACCCCGCCACCAAGACCAACACCAAAATCCCCCGAAACGGCATCTAGCGAGGACAAATTGCCCATAAGCTCTGAATCGAATATTGTCCCATCTAATGTTTCGGAAACAAGACCAGTGCCTAATTCAACAGATGCACTCATGTATATGAAAGTGATGGAAAATTTTGATGGACTAGATCTTTCAGCACAAGAAAATGAAACCTATGTACGCATGCACACTGGAGGTGGATTCGGTGGAACGGAGCAAATACCTAATTCTACAGATTCACAGTCTGTTGGATCCCATGAAAAGGAAAATGTTATCAACCTTAAGTCAGCCGGAGCAACAACCACAACAACAACAACAACAACAACAACACCACCACCATTTGTGGAAGCAGATGGTCAAGAGACTCAGGGGGGGCCTTTGTTTTATGCAGTTCCAAACGACTCGCCTATTGCTGATGACCCATCATTGCTAGTGAGTCTTTTGAATTTCAAATTTTTCCTGTAACTCTTTGACTACTCTAGGGTAAATTCTCGTTTCTATTCAAAAAGACTTGGGACACATTTGAGTTTTGTTAAGAATTAGAGAGTAGGGTGAGGAAACAAGGCAAAGTAGTTTTATAATTTCACTAGAATAAACATATGATACAACATGGAATTTAATATTTGAATAAACATGATGATTTGGATGAAGAATGTGTTAGAAATGAAAACACACCTAAATGATTGGCTGCAGTGCATGTTAGCAATTAAAATGTTGGTGAACCATCATCTAATATGAGTCTTTTGAGTTTCCTATTTTCCCTGTGATAAAGTCTTTTAGATTTTGAATTTTCCCTTAAAAAACAATGAGTTGAATTAAACAATGATAATGATAATAGTAATGATAATTATAATACAAATATACTTGGTATCATTCTAGCCATTTTACAGTCTTAAAAGATATAATCATAGTTCAACATAAACATCAGAAAACACCCAAAATTGTGTGTAATGAGTCCTTAGCTGCAAATGAAATGTTTTTAAGCCTAATTTGCATTTAACTGATTTTTTTTGGAAATCTAAGTTAAATGGTCATAGAATAGTAACTCATTCATTCTGTACATCAATGTCATAGCAAGGTTTCACCACAGAGAGTGAGAGAGGGAGAGATTGATAGAAAATGTGTGTGTGTGTGTGTGTGTTTGTGTGTGTGTGTGAGAGATAGAGAGAGAGAGAGAGGGAGAGAGAGAGAGAGAGAGAGAGAGAGAGAGAGAGAGAGAGAGAGAGAGAGAGAGAAGCACTGGCTCAAAGCTCCATTTTCGAGAAAAGGAGCCCATTGAAATCCTAACTTCCCCAATGCAAGTATAGCCTAGAATACCTGACCTCAACACATACAAGAATGGGACACTATCCCGGCATTCAAAAACACAATTACAAATTCCACATTGTACGTCCACCGACATCCTAGGCTGGCCAGGGAATTCCACCCCAGCACCACTACTGTTCCTACCCCACGTGACACAATGCCGCGCTGGCCTGCAGTGGCGGAGCTAGGAGAGGAGTTGGTTGTACTGGACTGTAAGGACGTGGAGCGGCCAAACCACGACATGTCGAACTGCAAGGGGATCTAGAACCTTCTCTTGTGATCCAACACATTGTGAGGATTGTGAAGCTTTGTGGTCCAGTGGTGAACTCTTGGGCTTGGTGGCCGTGAGGGCGAAGGTTCGATACACCTGTCGGAGACTGCGCCAAGCTGCATCCTCGTAAAATCATCTTTACTTACATTTTCCCATTCCACTCATGTGTAAATGAGTACCTGGCCGTTGATAGCGTTGTCTTTGTCCAGAAATAATTGTACTAGTGCCTAGCAGAACGCATGCCTTGTCCCATTTGTTTCATAGTCCTGTTGACCGGGGGGTTAAGCGCTTTGAGCACCTTTAGTTGAACTTACGCTGTACAAATGCTCTACTTGCTTTAGAATACGGCTGGGCACATAAAGCTTTACCCATTCTTGTAGATGGGGGGGGGGGGCAATGGGGGGGATACATCATTGATATATTTGCAGGCATTAGAAATTATTTTAAGCACAGTGGGCTAGACACCTGCTTGTCTTAATCTCTTGTCTCAGAGGTTTTTTTCCTGACTTTTGTTTGATATCAGACTGGGTTTGTTATTTTGACACATTCTGGTATTAAACACTATGTCGGGTCCCTACACTGGCTTCGGTCAGTGCAACAGGGAAATGATAACAAACAAACAAACAACACTATCAACGAAGGATGACGTCAGACCGGTAGAGGATTGGGTAAAGTTTCACTGGCTCGTTTGAGGAGCAACGACCTGTAAAAAGATCGACTAACAAAAGACACAGGTACAATGACACGGATACATGACAGTGTGTCATAATACGGAGCAGCGGGTAGCAACGGATTGCTCACAATCCAACTGTCACGAATGATACAGGGATTGATGGCCATGTTGTGCCTACTGTGTCTATTGTTTCAGTTACGTGACTAATGCGTGGTAAAACAAAAGAGTATGCCAATTGGAATTTTATCATTCCTGTGTGCGACACAGGCATTGCTCATCTAAGCGTATGATTGGCAATTTACGAGTATACAAAGACATACACACACACACACACACACACACACACACACAAACACACACACACGAAGCCGGTGCTGGCACACAGAACCTCCTCATGAAATCGTGGACATGAAATCCCGTTTGGTTTCGGTTTATTCTGAACAATCAGTACCCGAGCGGGGACTGCCAGCATTGGGATTCGATACTCTCAGCACACACTTAAGATCTTGAGGTATGTCGTGGCATGTGATCGAACCGATGACCTACAGGTTACGAGGCGGACGGTTAATCACTTGCCCTTACGAAGCCAGGGTTGACACCTGGAACATTCCCATGAATACCCGGTTATTCGGTTATCGTAACAATCAGGGATACTCGAGCAAGCTATTGTACGTGTTCGTATTCTATACCCTCGAATCGCATTCTAAACCCAGAGACTTGAAATCTCAAATTGCACTAGACAAGGATGTCTTGTCTGTCATCCCAGCACACACGATTTGTCCACATCCTGGTTGGGTGGATTCATGCACGTGACTTGGTTCTCCATCCAATCCATTCACAAGTCTACACTGATTAGTCACATACCCCCTGCCCTACCCACTCAATGAGATGTGTCAGTGAGAAGGCTTGGGGCTGACGAGTTATCGTGTGTTGCCGCATCCTTCTTCTCTTCTTGTCATGCCAGCATGGCGAAATGATAAATCTAGGATACACAGGTTGTGAACATTAATGTCGACACACACATGCGCATATACTTAATCCGACCACACACACACACACACACACACACACACACACAAATACACACACATGCACTTACTCACACATACACGTGATCTTTATCTAGAGTCTACTTTTTGCATCACGGAACGTATACTCTCTCTATTCTACCATATCTGATATTGTTTCCTGCCATTATGCATTTGGTCCAACACCAGCAAATTTGCATTCTGTTGCACATTCAGGGTTTATTTTGGTATTCTTTTACCATCCATTTCATTGATATGATTAAACCAACTGACTTTATTCTTTTCTTGCTTGCGGTTATAAAACGTATTACGATAATGATACAATGTCTATGGCATGGATAATTCTAGTGCAACCGAAACCCTATCCTATTGTATGTTTAACGGGACTTTTACAAACTCCGACGACCATTGAAATGAAAACACCTTATTAGCATACCTGTGACAGATGCTGGGTAAACCAAAACGAGTTGCCAGCTGATATGATAATGAATCCTGTGACTGTGCTAGACATGCATACAACACACGCTGTCAATGCTAATTACCTGCAATTGGAATGATTTCACACACATCAAAAGCTGATGGGGCTTGAGGCATCAGTTCCTGAATCCTATCAGTGAGCGGCTTTGTGGTCTAGTGGTACACTCTTCGGCTTGTGATCGTGTGGTTGCTGGTTCGATATACACTCATTGTAGGCGCAAAATTGAGTCCTTGGAAAAAGCTCTTTACTCATATTATCCCCTTCCACCCAGGTGTAAATGAGAACCTGTCCTTTCACAGCGTTGTCGCCGTCCGAACCAAAATGCAGCAACGCCTAGCAGGTAGCATGTTTTGTCCTATTAGTTACCTGTTCCTCTTTGCTTGGGACCCCTTGTAAAGCGCTTTGAGCACGTTTAGTGGATAGTCCACTACATAAAAAGCTCAGGTTTTTTAAAAAATTAGATTCTGGGCGTGCGCGTAAGCTTTTGTATAGTATCATGTCCACTAACATGCACACTCATGCCAACACTAGCTTCACACAAACAGCGAGAGAGAGAGAGAGAGAGAGAGAGAGAGAGAGAGAGAGAGAGAGAGAGAGAGAGAGAGAGAGAGATCTGATAGTTTGAAGCAAGGGGGAACAGGGTTTTATCTTTATTAGACATAATAGCTTCATAATGACACATGAGCGATTCATGCTTTTAGATTATTCCAAAGAGAAATGAAATAATTTTAGAAAGTAGGTATATACAAGGAAAGTATATTGTACAGTGGGCTAGACACCTGCTTGTCCTAATCTCTCTTCTCAGAGTTATTTTTCCTGACTTTTGTTTGATATCAGACTGGGTTTGTTATTTTGACACATTCTGATTTCAAACATTATGTCGGGTCCCTACACTGGCTTTGGTCGGTACAAAAGGGATATGATAACAAACGAACAAACTTTTTTGGGTTTCATTGTAAGTCTGGGAGCTGTAAAAAGTAATTTGACATAGTGGTTATAGCTTTGATTACGTTATACACGTGTTTCATGCATTGATTTTAGCAGCATGGTGTTCGACTGGGGGGGGGGGGTGGAGGGGGAATACGTGCGAAGGCTATGACAAGAATTTATCAACGACAAGCCATGTGGAATGTGAATGTGAAGACACAAGGTAGAAAGATTAAAAAATCATAAACAACTCATGACGTCACACTATGAGGCGGTTAGGAATGTGTGGTGTATAGTGTGATGGCGGATGCAGAGTTACACAGACTTCGTTTGCGCAGATGGTTGAGCGTCCATCTCGTAACCTGTAGCCCGTTGGTTCGATCCAAAGTCGTGACATACCTTAGTCGTAAAAATAGGTTTTCACCAGATGCCCGCCTAAGACTGGTTTGCCCGGTGAGTTAGTCGTGTTGAATCTTTCCTTTATCTCTGCGTTGCAGCACGTTTATGTGTTCAAAGCGCACCGCTGATGATTTGACCTAAATAGCGTTGGAACAGGTCGTTACACTTTGGCGCTAGAAGGTTGAAAACGTGGATTTATTCCAACATATTATACTCATGTCTCCTGAAAATTAATATTTCGAAAATTTGCTTTGCTTGACCACGCAAGGTGAAACAGGTCTGGTGTGAATGTTGTCCTTAGCAGCAGATTTCCCATTTGGCGGTGAGTTTCCATAGTGTAGAGGGAAGTCAATAAGAAAATTGCAACGACCAAACCTGCTCAATTTCTCTTGAGCGCAAAAGCGACTATATTATATTATTGTGCAATGCAATTTGCTCTGGCTTCTGTCGAAATTGTCTCAGGGTTTTTTTTTCAGCTGTTGTTAGTGGCCGCTGGTATGGCCTCAATTGTGTCGATAGCGCCCCCTACAATCTAAAAAAATAAAACACTTACAAATAAACAAAGCAATCCATCACCTACTATGGTTATCACACGGTGTTGACAGCAACGGGCATCAAACGTGACGTCACGGCGACAGGGGTGGTGCTTTACACTCTATCACCATCCACGTTGTCTATCGCTGTATCGACCGTTCACAGGCGCATTGCTATCCTCAAGACGTCTAGACTCTAGACCCTGAACTATAATACAGTAGTTGTTCTACCTGTGCTTAAGTGGCCCACACCCGCTCAAACTTTTTCCTCGTTGATGTCAAATTTTATTCACAGTTTGACGATTGCCCTTCACGCTCAATTTTATTGTGCAACATTTGGTCTGTGGCCGCTATATGCACACAATGCCATTTTCACTTTACATAGCCATGCAGGGTGGCTCAGTGGCCATCGCTGTAGACTCTGAAACGAGAAGTCGCGGATTCGAATCCCACAGGGGACAAATAAAAAACCACTTACTTCGTGATTTATATTGCTGTAAAAAAAAATATAAGAAATTCGCATGCCACTCCGCTCGTCCGTTTTAAGATGGAGAGGTGGGGTCAGGAGCTTAGCCCTATCGGAGACGACCGATCAATTCGGAGGTACGATGTGTATGTTTCTCATCAAACAACCCTTGGCAGTTGAGAAATCGTAAAGAGTAGGCCGCGAGGCCGCTGTCCGGGCAAAATCAAACCCTGCCATTAAACCCTACCATCAAAAGGTCACAGTAGGTCAATCATCTACTTGGCTTAAACGCATAATCAAGAAAAATTCCTTCTCAATAGTAGCTGGCCCTACGCTGTTATGGTATAAAGGTACTGTATAACGATTGATTTATAAGGACGCCAAGAAAGGTGTTTGTTGTTGTTATTTTTTGTTGATTTTGTTGTTGTTTTTGTTGGGTGGATTGTTGTTTGTTTTTGTTTGTTTGTTTGTTTGTTTGTTTGTTTGTTTTTTTGTTTTTTTTTTGTTGGTTTTTTTTTCTTTGCTTGCTTGGCAACCATCATGTAAAATCATTATAGATTTTGACAGCTCACCAGCTAACTCGAGATCGAAAGACAAAATAACACATTAAGATTTGGATTTGAATAGCCTTGCTATGATAAATAGAGAAAGAAAAAAAAGGTCTTGTGCGGATGTGACATGATCTTACAGGAGAAATACATAGGGCTCTTCCTTGACGCCATGTTGTTGTTGTTGTTGTTGCTGTTGTTGTTGTTGTTAATCTGCCCTGAACTATTACTTCTTTTGCTTCATTTAAATCAACGTCAATAAGTGTATTTCAGCTCTTTATTTCATCATGTCTCCCCCCCCCCTTTTTCTCTCTTTCTCTCTCTCTCTCTCT
>JAUEKY010327340.1:0-12389 GCA_031833965.1 Scyllaea pelagica | reverse complement strand
AAAGATGGATGAGGATGACAGTAAAGCACACTTAACAGAAGTAGGACCACACCAGGGCTCCCGCCAACCGCCCGCATCCATATGGCATTGCCGTAGCAAGACGAGTACCCTTACCGCTTTACAGCACAGCAAAAAGCAGAATAACAAAGCATTAAAGAGTTGTGAAGGATAAAGGAAATCACTGAGCTAACAGAATGGGTCTATCCTAAGGCTCAATTTGTCAAACTAGATGGATCGGTTAGAATTTGGACGGACCTGAAAAAGCTGAATAAAGCAGTCCAATAAGAAAGATTCAGGATACCCACTATTGATGATGTCAAATTGAATACAAGGTTTATTATATCTTTAGGAAGATTCTACTTCACAAGAGTAACGTTTGGAATTTCATCAGCACCAGTGGATCATGAAGCAAATTCTACATAGAATGGATGGTGTAATAATGTTATTTTTATGAAACCCTCTGTTACAATAGGATAGAAAATCAGATTGACTACATTCTAATCAGATCAAGATTCAACAACAGTGTAACAAATGCACTACTCGCTCTACAGCAGACATTAGGACAGACCACAATCCAGTTTGGATGAAGATGAGACTGGAGCTAAACACACCAGCTAAAAGAAAATGTGAAAGAGGATATGACACAGGAATACTGGATGACATCAAATTCAAGGAGTTACATACAATAAAAGTAAGTAATATGAATGAAAAGCAGAACGTTCAGGAAATAGAAAAAATAAACCTGGATGCTAAAGAAAAAGATTGATAAGAACTGAAATGCTCTCAAAGGGGCAATCAACCAAGCGTCCTAAGAAAACAAGAGAAGCAAACCAACCCTGGATAAAATAGGAGATTTTGGATATGGTCAGAGAAAGGAAAAGGTTTAAAGGAATGCCACTTTATAAGAGTTTTGATAAGAAAATCAAGTATAGGAGCAAAAGAGCATTGGCTTAATAAAAAGTGTGCAAACATTGAAGAACTGAAAAGAAACAAAACAACAAAATCAGCAGTATGTACAATAAAAAAAACAATTTTTCAGGCAGAAAGAATTAAGTGGGAAGAGGCAAAAATGATGCAAATGTATTGCTTGAAAATAAAGATGTGGACCAAATATGTTCAAGACCTATTCAAAGCAGAGAGCGGAGAGAATCCTATGACAAAATTTTTGCAAGGACAAAAGATATCAATATCAGCGGTGCAATCGGTCATAGCAGCGATGGAGGATGAAAAGGCTAGTGGAAGTGATGAAATAAGTATCTAAATGCTGAAGGGACACTTAATGTGCTCCCATGCATACATTCCTGAAGGTTTGAGAACCTCAATCTTTGTCCTCTTGCCTAAGAAACAAAAAGCGGTTGAATGTTCAGACCACTGAACAGTTAGCTGAAAGTGTCATATTATGAAAATCCTGCTTACTGTTATCTTTAGACGAATAAGGCATAAAACTGACTTTGAAGTAAGCAAAGTTTCAGGAAAAACAGTGGAACGAAGGAAGCAACATTCAATAGGCTGTGTTCTGTCCTCGGCACTCTTTAAAATCTATACAGAATTCATCTTTAGGAAGATAGATAATTTACCTGAAATAAATGTTGGAGGGACAGAGAAAAGAAACCAACAACCAGATCAACAGCACTAGATCAGACAGAGCAAAAGAGAGGCTGAGAATGAAATACAAAGAGAAGGACAAACAAATAAAAATGCAAATAAAGAAAGACAAGATAGCTTGGGTTGACAACATCACAAAATGGATAGATGCAGAGGAAGCAGCAGCCACAAATCATAAGAAGACCCTATGTGGACTGACAAAAATGTTGCTTAATGGGGAAATCAAAAGTTTCAATGCAACTGACAAAAGTAACAAATGTATCACCAATAGAGAAGACAGGAAACAAAGGTGGAAAGAACACTTCAGCGACATTCTAAATAAAGAAGAAACAACAAATCCTGTAATAGAAGAAACAACAGTGGGAGAAATAGTACATCCTCCAAGCAAGAAAAAAAAACAACAACATGTTAAGTATGTAAAAGAATGGCAAAGCTGCAGGAGCGGACCTCATTCAAGCTGTATTGTTAAAAATTGTTGAATATATTAGTGAAAAGATTAGACACATCCTCAAAGAAGTTTAGGAGACAAAGAAAGTACCTGAAAGCTGGAGAAAGGGATCATTACAAAATTACCCAAAAAAAGAAAACCTTAAAAGACTGAAAAATGGAGAGGAATAACATTATGGTCAGTCGTCAGTAAAGTACTTGGCAGGATATTAGTGGACAGAATTAGAAATGGAAGTGATAACACATTAAGGAAAGAACAGGCTGGTTAAAGGAAAAACAGAAATGCAACAGACAAAATATTCATCTTACAAAATATAATTGAATGAAACAAATAGCAGTCATCAATGTATTTCCACTTTATTGACTTTGAGAAAGCTTTTGACTCAGCCATACTAATGACTTAAAATCAAGACAGGAGTCAAGCAAGGCTGTATCACGTCTGAATTCCTTTTCCTTCTTGTGATTGATTGGATTATGAGGAAAACAACTAGAAATAGATAAGACCGAATGAGATGGAAATTTACAAACAAGTTAGACAGGCTAGTAAACTACAGTGCCCAATAGGAACAAATGCAAAGTTCTCAGAATGCATTCAGCAAATACCCAGGAAATAACAATTAATAAGGAACCAGTCAAAGATGTACACCAATTTGAATACCCAGGAGCATTCATATCAGAGGCAGGAGGTGGAACAACAGTTTTGGACAACAGATTAAGAAAGGCAAGAGCAACATTCAACAGACTCAGAAAAAATGGAACAAAATATAACAGAAAAACTAAACTGAAGCTCTACAAAACTCTTTTGATACCAATACTAATGTATGCTTCAGAAACATGGAAAACAACAAAAGGAGACAATAAGAAACTAGATATATTCCCTAACAAAAATGCTTGAGGCAAATATCAAAGGTAAGATGGCAAGATCATATCAGCTATGAAAAGTATTAGAACAGGCTGGAATGGATAACATGAGCAAGGAAATGTAGAGAAAGTAATGGAGGCATTTTGGCCACATTCTGAGAGAGCAAACAGGAAATGATTGCGTAGTCACTATGACATGGGCCCCAGAAGGTAAAAGAAAGAGAGGACGCCCCAAAACCACATGGAGAAGAACAGTAGAAAAAAAAAGAGAAATGTAAAAGGGTGGAGGTCATGGCAAGAGGTTAAGTCTGCAGTCCTGGACAGGAAAGAGTGGAGGATCCAAGTGGAGACCTTATGTGACACATGGCATGAAGTAGATTGGTAACAGAAAAATATTGGAGGACAAATATCAACAATTCAAGATTTGCAGACAATGCTGTCCTTCTTGCTGTGACGAATAAAAAACTACAAACTTTTTTTTGGGAAAAATTAAACTGCAAGTGAGAAATTTGGCCTCATCATAAATATCAGAAAAACAAAAACAATGGTTTTCAGCAGAAACCAAGCCAAAACAACAATTGACCTCAAAAGTTATGGCATGTCAAAAGAACAGGTATTTCAATTTGTATGTAAACTTTTAACAAGCAGTGAACTATCAAGAGTAGCAAAGTTTCTTCTGGAAAAATGCTATATTTGGCCAACACTTATGTATGCCAGTGACTTGGATATAGACAGCCAGCCTTGAAATAAAGATGGACAGTTTTGAAATGTGGTTATATAGAAGGATATTAAAGATACCATTGACAGAGAAAAAAGTTTGAATGTAGATGTACTAAATGATAAAGGCATTGGAACAAGAAAAATGCTGGCACAAGTAAAACAAAGGAAGATGTGCTATTTTGGACATGTAAGGTGACACAATAACATTCAAAAGATCTTAATGGAGTGGAAAGTAAAAGGGAAAAGAACCAGAGGACGTCAAAGGCAGTGCTGGGTTGGAAACATGGGAGTTATAACAGGCAGGAACAAGGGGGAACGCAACGAATTGGCACAGGAGAGAGAAAAGTGGCAGACCTTGATCTCCAGCCTCTGTGGAGAGACTGAACCACGATGATGATGATGACCTTTCATAAATACCAAGAATCTATCAGAAACACCAATCAGATGTCAGCACATGTTGATGAGAATGATGTCATTCAATTTACATGAGGAGCACAAGCCAGGAAAGATAATGATTATGTCAGATACATTCTCTAGGAGTCCACTTCCTAACATAGAAACAACAATGACTAGTGAGGAAGATGCCAAGGCATATGTACAAGTGATAGAATCTACATGACCAGTTACAAACCGAAAGCATGAAAAGATAAAAATGGAAATCCTGATGAAAGTCAAAGAATACATTCAAAATAGACAACCTGATCACACAGGAAATGTACCTGAATCACTACAAGAATTCTTTGCATACAAAGGAGAATTGAGCAATCTGAATGGCATCATATTGAAGGAAAGCATAATACTAGTTCCTAAAATATTACAGAAAGAGATTCTGGAAATTATCTATAAGGGACTCAAAGCATACCCAAATGCAGATAAAGAGAGTGAAGTTTGCCAGCACAGAGTAAACTGCAATTGATAGCTACAGAACAGTCAGATCGACTATTTCTCTAGATGCATTGAAATCAATCTATTAAAAAAAAACTACTTCCAGTGTTGTTGTTGGAAAGTTGAAAGAAATATTTTGAACCCATGGGATTCAAGAAGAAAGTATAACTAATAATTGACCACAATTTACGACACAAAACTTAAAGAAACTTCCAGAAGAATGGAATTTCAAGTACACTACCACATGCCTGAGGTACCCACAATCTAACAGGGAGGCTAAAAGCAGGCAAACCAGTACTAAAGAAATAGAGAGCATTTAAGCTTCCCAATTCTGTTGTGTTAACCAAAAATTATATTTCCTTCTGGAATTTTCCTCTGCATATATTATGTTAAGACTATGGATAGGTGTGAATAGGTCAAAAGTTGACGTCAAACACAAAAGCGTGTAAAATCTGGGTTGAAAGGTTAAAGTGATAACTGCTTTAGTTGTGAATTAAGCAGAAAACAATAATTCCTAAGGATTTTCACAGAGATTGAACAGAACGATACGACATTAGACACAGAATCATTATTACTAGACATACATGATTCTATGAATGGTTTGATCTGAGGACCTAATAACTAATAATAAGAGTTCACTGACTTAGGAATTATATGAACTGTTGTAATCCTTTATCACTTATCTTTTTGCTTGATAATGTCATGTAGAAGTACACAGATTGGATCCAAAGACAAGTCATTTTCCTTCTCCTTGCCTTTCAAGAAATCCTTAGAAATGTAGAAAATTAAAAACACAGGATAAGAGAATGCAATCTCCAAGATTGGTAGAAGGTATTAGGACATTTGGTTAAAGAATTTAATAAAAAACAAAAGGTTATAATCAATTGATGAAAATTCTAAATGAAAGTTATCAATGTGTTGTATCATTTAATATACTACTATTACTGCATAACTGTTTATGTCCAAGTCTTACATCATCAACAATATAAGATTAATTGATTCTTCCATTAAATCTTAATTAAAAGAAATTGCAATTAGTTAACATGGCATGGGATGTTCTCTGATTTTTTGCTGATAAAACAAAGTTTTCTTGAGAAAAGTATGTCTGATTGCTGACAACAACTTCAGTATGGGTAAGAAAATCATTATTTCTAGATAAAGTGTCAGACAGAATTAAGTTTTAAAACACATTATACTGAATCCACTAAATAAGAAAAAGATACGTAATAGTATGTAACTCTGAAGTCAATGAGAGGCAGCATGGGATTACTTGACTAGTTGTGAAATTCCAAATTTTTCTAATGGAAGGCATGCTCCAAGAGTGGTAGATGATAATAAAGACATTTGGTGAAGATGTGTGAAAAAATGAAGGCTGTAAATGCATGAGATAAACAAGTTATATTCATCACTGTTTCTTTATATTCCAAGCAGAAAAAGTCTTGGTCTCACTTTTATTTCTTTGAAAAATGTAAGGTCAATATATTCTACTATTCAAAACTGGTTGAAAGAAATTGCATTTCTCAATATCACATCATAATCTCTCTGATTTTTTTACCAATAAAACTTAGTTTCTTTAAGAAAATTACATATTCAAAAAAGCAATGAAATGTAACAGATGACAATAAATTTCTTAATGTGTTACAGAGTTATCAATTCTAGCACCAGTGCCCACTTTCACATTGATTTACAGCCTTGAAACACATTATCAAATCTACTTGATAAGAAAGAGAAATGTTATAGTATAAAACTTTAAAGTAACATGTAAAAAGCCTTTCTTTCAGCAGAATGAGAACCAGATTATTTCAAACATTAAAGCAGCATTGAAAATTAAATATAATAATTCAGGGAGGAGGAGGGGGGGGGGGGCTTGTGCGTGCTTTTCTTGGCTTGATTTTATATTCTTTAGAGAAAAAGTTGGTGGGGAAGTAGAACACATGCTACACCTAAAGGTTTTTTTTTCATGTCAAGATTTATTGGGAGATTCCTTTTGAGCATTCATTTTCATATAACTTAGACAAAACACACAAGCTAATTACAAAATCTCTTAGTACCTAAAAAGAATATAATTACATTTTTATGGCCAGCTCCTGCTGCATAACAAAAACACAATTCTGCCCTTTTTAGTTTGAGGTTCAAAGACTAAAAAAATTAAGCTTTTTTTAATGTCATGATCACCATAACTGTTGTATGAATTCCTCATATGAATCTGTTTTGGATAAGAAAAGGATTCTCTATTAAGTATTAATTAAGGAACTAATTGAATCATAACTGGCAAAAACAAGAAGCCTTGACAAAAGGTTAAAAGAATTAAGAGTGACTCCACTGTTGTTTGATGTATTCCAAATTCTTTAAAAGCACTTATTTTTCTTGAGTAGGTAAATCAAACAATTTTAGAATATGATCTTTACAATAAATATAATATTTTACAATTTCAGCTTTGGCATGTGGTTAGTGACCAATAATACATATACAAAAAAACCTGCCTACTATGAACCATTATCATTGTCCCAAAATCAGAGTTTTACCCTGTGAGCATCACAAAGAAAATAACAGCAATGCAGACTGCTGACTCCCTGGTATGCAGAAGTTACAAATGACAGAAGCTGTGCCTCAAACATAGAAATAGTCAGCCGTGAACAAAGCAACAAGAAAATTGCCCCTCAACAATTTCCATTAAATCATTGTTTATTGATGAAAGATGCAAATATAGTGTCAGCATAACCATTATTACTATATACACAAAATTCTACAAATTGGATGATCTAAGGGTGTAATAAGAGTTCACTTACTTTGAAATCATATCGTGAGCAGTTGTAATCCCTCATCGCTTATCTGTTTTCTTGAAAAGGAAATGTTAAGTACAGGGATGGGATCTTGAAACAACACATTTCCTTCATCTTGGATTAGGATAAAACCTGAGGTATGGAGAAAAAAAACTGGATAATATTCTTTGCTTATTTTCATTCAATTTGTTTCAAAGAAAAGGTTGTGCAAAAGTAGGATAAAAGCTGTTTTCTCAGTCTAACTTTGCTTTGGGAGATTCCATGCAACAAACATTTAGAATCCATTTCTATAATTAAGTTAGAACAAAAACACTAAACCAGGTTAGATTAACCTTAGTATTCAAGAAAAGAGGAATGTGGTTGTTAAACTAATTACTTACTGCATTTTGAAGAAAGCCAAGAGCAAAAGTGAGAACAGTCATACGACCAGCTCTCCTTGAACAGGATCCTGAAAGCAGCTTCTTGTTGCGCCTTTGCCCTCGATAAATTACACAAAGAAAAGGAAAGAGTCAGGAAGTGGCCAAATTCCACACTATCTAAACCTATAAGTCTACCTATAGGCTCCACAACTTTGCCTTTGCAACCCCTCTATGATTCAACCACAGGGAAACTGTAGGAAAAAAAGAAAGACTGTTATTAAGCATCAGGTCTTCCACAATTGAGGCTCGAAGTTTAAAACCAAATGGCTTTTTGTTCAGATGGTGAAAATTTGTATTGCATTTAACTCTCATATGAATCTGTCTTCAATATAAAAATGATATATCCAATCAGCTTCAGTAAAGGAGTTCAATAAATCAAAGCATGCAACATCATGCATCACCAATATGCAATATTCTATATTTTCCTTAACTTTTAAGTATTTTGGAATAGGTAACTGAAAAAAATGTGAATATAAACTATAAGTGAAAGAAATTGCAATCATCATTATCTACAATGACTTTTCTTTGGTGTTTTGCCAATGAGAAGGAACTTTAATCTCGCTTAAATTGATTGGGAGAATCTTTGCAATATTTAGCATCCACATACATAGTTCAAAAATAGATGCAAACTTAAAGGAAAGAAATCTTAGTACAAAAAAAAAAAAATCATAACTAGCACCAACAAGCATCATTGATATATAAGGTTTAGACATATATAAGTTTGTTGTCAGCTGGATTCTGAATTTTGTTTGAACACTGTTATTTTATGGGTTAGGTAACTCAAACAATATGAATATATATATCTTGATAAAACAATCTTAAAATTCTGTATCTTTAAATTTGGAAAATAATTTTTACTGGTCAGCTATGAGTATATTTATCATGTCTGAATTGAATGGAAAACAACAGCAATGCAGATCAGTTTCACATCCCTGATAATCAAACACTAAGACATAAGTTCTGCTTCAAACATAGCGATGATTAGCAATGAAAAAAGCATTTTAAAAATGACCTTTGGGTCCACTGAATTATTCTACAAATATAATATCATATGATACAGGCATGTGTTTTTCATATATACTTAGAAGCATAATCCTTACCACTAGTTGATTCTATTTAGGGTGAAATTTGAGAATGTAATGACTGTTCACTTTCTTGGAAATCATTTGAGCTATTGCAATTCATATTGTAATGCAGTGGATATTATGTAAAATATACATAATCTAGTAAGTAACATATCTATAGCCTCCCTGTGGAAAATAGCTCCACTAGTTGTGGAATCTAGAATATTCAATATTGTTGTTGGGAACATTGAATGGTCATAATATCAAAAAGATTTCCTTAAACTTTTAACATCCGTATTTATCACTATCTTTTTTCATAAGTGAAATTTAGAAGTGCAGGGATAGGACTAAAACAACACATAATACCTCTTTTTGCCGTTGAATAAATTCTGAGGAGTGAAGAAAATAAAACATTACTACTAGTTGAATACCTATCAAAGTATACAATATTTTACTCTAATTACTGCATTATTGCTGTTATATTTTGAATTCAAACTAGTTAGTCTTAATTCTTATCAGAATGTGAGTGCAGTTGGTTCTTCATTGAATTATAATTGAAAGACATTGCAATAATTATTACCTGATTTTTTCTTCTTCTCATTTACAAGAAAACATTGATGCATTAAGAACTTGACATTTAGAAAAGTAACGAAACTTACACACAAAAAAAACTTCATCATGAGATACGAAATTATTAATTCTAGCACCAGTACAAACATTTGCATAGAATTGACAGATTTAAATTACGTTATCATTATATCAACTGAGGAAGAGAAAGAAAGAGAAAATAACATATGTATCTCTGAAGTAAATGTAAAAAGAAACTCTTCTTTCACGACAATGATGTAAAAGCTCTTTTATCCATTAAAGCAGTATGCAAATAGCATTATATTACTCAGGATGGCAATCTCCAAGATGGCATTGCTGGATAATACACACTCTTGAAAATTTGTTTGGAAAAAAATAATCATTAAAAATGTCATTAATTCATAAAAAAGGTAAACTCAAAGTTGAATTATATCTATCAAACTATTCAATATCTGCCAGTAGTGGCATAGCAGCTTATCTTTGTAGATAAGGCTGCTAGTCCAGTCTCAGGAAACGCTAAAAAAATTTTCACCTCCGGAAATGTACTCCTCAATGTGAATTTCCTTTGAGTCATTCAAGAGTTGGCACAGTGGGCTAGCCACCTGCTTGTTTAATCTCATGGCTCAGAGTCTTCCTGACTTTTGTTTGATATCAGATGGGGTTTGTACTTTATGACACATTCTCGTGTCAAACATTATGTCAGGTTCCTACACTACCATTTGGCAGTACAAAAGGGAACTGACAACATAACAAAAACTGCATGCACTATGACTGATTTCATACAGAGAATTTCATTTATGAATGTGAGATCAATTGATTATTCATTGAATTATAATTGAAATAGATTGCAATCTTCATGACCGAATTTTTTTTTTCATTATCTTATTCACAAGAAAATATTGCATCAATTAGAAATTTACATTTAGAAAAGTAAACAAACTCAACTCACAACAAAGAACTTTATCATGACTTATGGAATTATCATCTCTAGCACCAGTGCTAAATTTGCATAGAATTGATAGAATTAAATTACATAATTATCAAATCAACAGAGTAAGAGAAAGAAATAGAGAAAATAACATGTATCAAAAAGTACAAAAGTCAGGAAAAACAATGAGCCAAGAGATTAAGCAAAGCAGGTGGCTCGCCCACTGTGCCCACTCTTGAATAACTCAAAGAAAAATACACATTGACGTGCACATATAGGGAGATCAAACAAATCTTAATGTAGCCTGAACTTGCAGTCTTATTTACAAAGATACACTGCTTAGCCACTACAGGCAGTGTGTAAAATACAAGCGCTTTCATAAATTCTATTGTGAATTTACCGGATTATGTCTTACTACATAAAATAATGCGAGAACAATTAATTCTTCATTAAATTACCATCGAAAGAAATTGCAATAATCATGATCATATAATTCATTTCTTCTATTTTTTTAAAGCAAGAGATCTCAATTGAAAACATTCAACTAAATTATGATTTACAATTTACAACTTACAGAATTATTTATTCTAGAATCAGTGCTAACAGTCACTTAGAACAGATAAGACTTAAAACAACAATATTACTAAATCCACAGAGTAGGGAATATGAATATATGAAATAATATGTATCACTGAAATGAAATGTAAAAAAGATAAAGGTTGCATTACTACACATAGTAACTGGTATTCATAAATTTCAAAATAAGTTCAGTCTTACTGTGTATAAAAGTGTAAGATCACATGATACATTCTATATGAATTTTTGCTCATAAAACAAAGTTTCCTTAAATTCAGATTTTTAAAAAGAAGCAATGAAACCTAACAAACAGCAATGCACTTCTTTTTATGTCAGAGAATACATGAATAATCTTAGTTAAAGTGCTACCTTTCGCATTTAATCAAAAATAGCCTTAACGCACATTATTAAATTTACAAAGTGAGAAAAAGAATGATAAGTATATCTCATCAATTTTTTTAGATGTGAACATCATTGTGAGATGAAGGATATCATTATTGCCAATAGAGAAAAAAAGGAGACTTACACTTTCTGTAAATCTCTGTCATTAAAGATGAACGCAGAATCAGGACCTCTTTAACTTTGGCTCAAGTCTGAAACAAATTAAGATTTGCCTAGTCATTATCACATCATGTATTTGCATGATCTGAATCTCTTTTGAATCATCAATTAATTATACCTAGATTTTCATGTAAAATAAGATTTAGAGTAATATGAAAAATGTTTATTCTATTGTCGTCTGTATTTGATAAATTCAATGCTCCTCTCGTTTGGATTCAGGCCTGCCTTATTTTGTAAATTGTTAGAGAAAAATAATTCGAGAACTTAGGCATATTTTCCCCGGAGGGTTTGTTCTAGTTCAGACTATCGTTCACAACAGGCCTACTGGTCATTGATATACAATAATGCAATTATAGAACTATGCATTTGTAAAGATTCATGTGGATCTTATTAAATGTTTAGCAAATTGCAGGTACAAAATCCATTTGATGTCTATTGTTAATGACAAATAATGTATTCATACCTAGATAGCTACTAAGAACAATTAGACTACATAGGGTACTCTGAATAACAAATATTGGCTATTGGGAACAAGGTGCTGCAAATAATGACAGCTTCGTTAAAAATCTAAGGTAGAGGTCTATATTCTATATCTCTTCAGTCAATTTTTATTCTTTCTTTCTACCTAATTTCTAATTTTCGGAAAAACATTTAGGTTACTTCGTTATTATTACTAAATTCCCTCAAGTGGCTAAATATCTTGTCCATATAATTCAGTGACACTAGGTCATTACAATATCATAAGTGAATCACAGAAAAGTAAACTTTGACTTTTAATCAATATAGACCTATCTATAGAGATCAGATAGACATTCTCAACACTATCAAGAGTTATTCTAAAGTCTTAAATTGGAAAAATGTTTGAAGTCTAGTGCAGAGAGATTTTCTTTTTTGTTTCTTTTTCTTTTTTCTTTTTTTTTTTTTTTTTGGAGGCGGGGGTGGGGGGGGGGGG
>JAUEKY010327230.1:0-12390 GCA_031833965.1 Scyllaea pelagica | reverse complement strand
TGTGTGTGTGTGTGTGTGTGTGTGTGTGTGTGTGTGTGTGTGTGTGTGTGTGTGTGTGTGTGCGTGTATGTGTGTGTGTGTTTGGGAGTGTTGTGGAGCATTGTTTCATGACAGTTGTGCCGCATGATGAAAATGGAGGAGGAATGGAATGGAAAAGATTAAAAATGAACAGATGGCCATGAGTGGCCATGCCTGACCTTATTTCACACAACCATTTGACAATGTTATTATCCCCTTCTTTCTTTGCTCCATAGATCTCCAAGACATAATCTCTTTCCGGGAGCCTGAAAAGCATCCTTGAACTTCAGCAGTAACAGCCTTGAACTTGAGCATCGACCATGTCCCAGCATCAGGAAGAGCAGCCCCGAGAGGCGGGCGAGACCCTGCTGGCCACGTCATCCCCGCCGGCAGCCAAAGCGGTGGATCTGTCTCTGAGTGACGCCTCCATGAGTGAGGAGGGCGGTAGGCACCACTGGGGCAAGAAGGCCGAGTTCATCCTGGCAGCAGTGGGATTCTGTGTCGGCCTGGGCAATATCTGGCGGTTCCCCTACGTCTGCATGAGGAACGGTGGAGGTGAGGAGTATGTAATGAAATTGTAGTGGATTGATGGTGTGAGATTTTTTTTTTAAGTTTTTGTTTTGGCGTGGACGGGTTGCTGTTGTTGGATGGGGACTGGTGGGGGGGAGGGGAGGGGATGCGGTGGAGGGGAGGGGTCAGCCCAGTTTGTGATGGTGATGGGATGGGAGGATGAATCAGCGGTCTTTTCGGGGTGGAGTTTGTGGTGGTGGTGATGGGAAGGGGGGGAGTGATATTAAGATTAAGAGCTTATTGTTTGAGCCAAAGGTTATGATTTATTACAGATTTGGCTATGGCAATATGTACTTGTAATGATGATGCTGGTGGTGATGATGATAATGGTGGGTATTTTGATTTCTTGTAATGATTATTGATATAATGATGATAAAGATAAAGAAAGTAACAATAATGATAATGATAATAATGATGGTATTATTAATGATCATGATAATAGTAGTAATAATAGTAGTGCTCTCTGGCAAATTTTACACTGCTTTGAGGTCTAGTGGTAGTCTTAAGCTCGTATTCCTGTGGAAACTAGTACAGTTCACATCAGCAACAATGCAAAGTTGAGTATTTGGAAAAAACCCTTTATCACAAATATGTAAATGTGTACCAGACCGTCAACAGAATTTTCAGAGTGCAAATTTGTCATGTGAGTTTCCTGTTGCTGTTGGCTTGGAAACCCTTGTAAACCACTTTGATCACCCTCAGCGACTATTTGATTGTGTGAAAGCTCTCTGATTTGAAATATATGCTACTGTTGCCAGCTTCCATCAGCCATAAGGATTTTACTAGGACCAGCTTTGTCAGCGCTAGGGGTTGAACTATCTCTTCATAACCAGTAGGTCGTGAGTTTGATCCCATGCCTTGGCATATCAAAGTAAAAAAATGTTTCTAGCAGTTGCCTGCATGGCGTTATAAGAACAGTGCTAAGACTGGTGGGCCGTTGTCAGTATAGTGTGACTGGATGAGATAGTAATGTTGAGTCCTCCATTAATCTCTGAGTGGCAGCACATTGACATATCTGGAGCGCTCTGCTTGTCATATTATGACCTATTAAGTGTTGAAGCAGAGTGTTGAAAGGCATCATTCAAACGTTAACGTTTTATTACCAGGTTTGTTTTGTTTCTTTGGGGTTATTTTGGGTAGTACCCTCTGCTATATAATTGATTTCTCATGTTACAATATCCACCTTTTTATCAGCCCTTTTGGCATTGCAGATAGCTCAGCTGCCTGGTTGATTTTTAAATTATTTATGTTGAGGATAAAATCAATGTTTTTTGGTTTTTTTTTAACTTATGGAGCATTTGAAAGATAATAATGTTGTTATGTTTTCTTAACACTTCAGGTGCCTTCTTGATTCCCTTCTTCCTGAGTCTGGTGATCTGTGCACTTCCTGTCTACTTCCTGGAATCTGCCATGGGCCAATTTAATGGAAGGAGTTGTTACCATGTTTGGAGTATCAGCCCTTTGTTCAAAGGTTTGTTGCCTTCCATTGATTATTACTTCCTTCTTCTTTTTTTTTTTTTTACATTGTTGTAAACCTTTCATCAGGTTGTTTTCATATATGAAGCTTAGGGCAAAAGGGGGGGGGGGGGGGGAGGTTGTGTTTTGTTTATGGATATCTCCTGCTTTTTATAATTTATTTCAAATCAACTTAGATATTTTGGAAAAAAAAAACATTTCTGTTTTACCGTTGGATTTTTAGTCTCAAATTTGTCAAATGAAAGAACAAGAGAATGCAACAGGTTATGTCGGTGCATGTGAATTGATCATCAAATTACCATTGTGGTTCATTGAAAACCAGCTCATCCTTCATATCATGATAATGTCTCTTGCTATCATTACTGATCTAGTTAAGTTTAAAGGCCCTTCTACAATTTAAAAAGACAAATACAAAGAAAACCAGGTGCATGTTGTTAATGCTCGCACACACGTACACACACACACACACACACACACACACACACACACACACACACACACACACACACACACTCACACACTCATATTATACAGGCTGCCATAGTCATCAATCACTTTTTGTCCGATGGTTTCGTCTTGATGGCAACAATGTTCCTGCCAATCATTTTCAGATGTGTAATTATATCATTTCTATTTTCATATCATTCATCATGAAATTCATCCATTTGAAGTAAATATTGTTTTTCAAATGCGCTACAGCTTGCCAAAAAAAAAAAAATTCAATTAACTCAACCCAAATCAATGCATCTCTCCATCTCTAGGCATTGGCATCTCGATGAACACCATCTCCCTGTTCTGTGCCTGGTACTACTCCATGATCCTGGGCTGGACTCTCATCTACCTTGGCCACTCGTTCATGTCCCCTCTCCCCTGGACCCGATGTGACCAGCCATGGAATACCATCGACTGCGTCCCAAGTGGAGATGGACCCAAGCTCAATCTCACTACCACTTCCAACATACTGGAGAGTGATGGTGCAAATTCATCTGCTTTGTTGTTAAATGACACTGTGGCCAACAAGACAGTTGTATCGTCTACAGAGGAATTTTGGATGTAAGTTGTTTTACAGAGTTACTGTTACTAGATTATAATACTATTTCAAAATAATTCTATTTATTTCATTTTCGGTTCATTATGGTAAATGATGATAATGATATCATATTCAAATATGTTTTGTGTTTAAGTGGTTGGTTCTTACTTTCAAGATTCAACTGGGAAAAAAGCACTTTTTAAATGGCTACTTGATTAATTACTATAGATTTTAGATCTATTTTAATTACTGCAGACAGTAAATAATATCAAGCATTGTATGATTAAAACTATTTTATTGTTTACGATTACATAGAATTTGTAGGCTTTCTTTATCAAACCAATTTTTCTATTTTTTTTTTTCTTTGTGATAGTATTTTCGCTCATGACTTTTGTTTTTCTTTTCGGGAGAAAAATCCTGCTTTTCTTGCTGATGAGGCATTCGCAGTCTGCATAGGATTTGATATTCATACAAGACATTCATCGCTGCAGCTGTGAACCGCTTTTTACAAGCTTTAGCTTTTTTGTATTATCAAAAGTGTAGGTTGAGAAGAAGGATGGTGAAATCTGGTAGAGAGATTGGGTTTTTGCCTTGAATTGTGACATGACTTCTGCCAAATGATGGTTCAGACCCACATTACTTATCATCTGAGAATTTAGTTTATATCAATCTGGTGGGATACGCTATCTCTCATGAATGTTAAAAATGCAGTGAGATTGTATGCATTGGTTTACTTGCTAGGGTAAACCAGCCGGACTTTAGGTTTGTTGTTTAATGTAGAAAGTTTCCTATCAAACTGCTCGTCAAATAAATGGGCAAAAAGATTTTCCCAACAAGGAGTTAATATAAGAATTATCTCTCAGCTCAGACCATGTTGCAATTTGCAGCAATTTATGGTTCTATTCTTTTTGTGAGAGGTATGATAAAATGGTTTATTCTTTGAGTGAGAGGTATGATAAAATGGTTTATTCTTTGAGTATGAGGTATGATGAAATGGTTATATCTTTTAATGATTCTGTGATCCAAATAAACTCTATTAAGCCTGCAGGATCTTAATGATTGGTTCGGACCCAGCAAGATAATGCCATATGGTGTTGTGTATCTAAAACCCTGCAACAGGGATTGGATTTTTCCTTATCATAAAAAGGTTCATGTAGCTTTTTGAAAGACATTACTTAAAGGGGCTTCATTATTTTTTTTATTTTTTTTTTTTTTTTTTTTTGACATCATCTTTACAGTAGATAGATTTAAATCAAATTCTTCATTCGTGATTATGAGATACTCCGTTCCGCTATAATGATACTGGCATATTTTTTTTCACACTGTATTTGGTTGCACTAGTTATCAAAAAAAGCTGTCCAAAAGCCAAGTTCAAAGTGCATCAAAATCTTTTTGTCTTTCTTGCTTGACAAATGTTTGGTCTTGAAAAAAGTTAAAAATCTCTGACAATGGATACCTGAAAAGAGCAGCATTGTTTGGGGGGTTATTTTTTTTTTCTTTACACGTCATAATCCCAGTATTTGTGATAGTATAAGTCATGGAATTCATCAGAAAAGCTGATCTTGCGTGATCAGGTAAAAACCAAACATTTTTATATTGTTATATCAACAAAATCTCTGCTGCTGTGTTTCGCTTGTTTTATTTTTGGTTTGGCATTTGCTGTTTTCCGTGTATGCTTGGATTTTTTTTTTTTTTTCAAACATAAGGTGACTTTTCACTCAGGGTGATAAACTAAAATCCCATTTCCTCTCTCATTTAGTATCGAATATTTGCACTTAATTTCTGGTGCTGTGAGAACTACAATTTTTGGAGAAGAAAAAATGCTGTTATTTCTGCACATAACATTTAGACAGATTAAGGGCAGAGATAGTTCACTTTATCGTAGGAGGGTTTTTTTCCTATGGCAAGAGGGAGCATTCCTTCATCCTAGTTTTTGTTTTTATTTAGTTGCGAACCTGAGTTTTTCTTATATGAATGTCGATAACATTATTTGTCATCATTCAAGAGAATGCTTCAGCAGTAAATGGAAATGATAGCTAGTTCATAAACTATTTACTTGGTTGGTCTTGAGAAGAAAGAGCAGTGATATCTTCTGTGTTCTTTGCAAACAAACAGCTTGTTTTTCTTTGTTTAACTCTAATTGCTTGATTTCCGCTTATTCAACTTTGCATGAAGGCAAAGTAATTTTCATAACAGAAAGAAATGATATAAAGCTAACCTGACTCGAAGCAGTTGAGTAGGCCTGACTATTCATGTCAAGTAGGTTAACGATATAATGATGATGTGTGCGTGATAATTTATTCCATAATAAAAAGTTAAGATAGTTTTGCTGCAAAATGAAATCAGCATATTATTTGTGAAATGTTAAATCCCAAATTTTTCAGACCTTTTTGTGAAAATATCTACTCTCTCTCCTTCCCTTCTCTCCTTTTTTTTAATGCACTTTGAACTGTGTAGGATGTAAATTTCTCAATATGATATCAATATCTTAGATGGTGAGAGATGTTATGTGTTAAAAAAAAAAAGAATTATATCTTGAACAAAAAGAAGAGAATCATATATTTAAGTTTCAAACCAAAGTAAATGAAAAATTGATTTTACGCAAATGAGCAGCCTGTAACCTCTTAACTTCGACTTAGACCCAAGATTCCCACTAAAAATACTAATCCTGTTTTTCCTTTGACTTTTCACATTGAATCATTGCCTCTATTGCCCTTGTAAACTCCAAGAGTTTTAGCTTATTATTAGCATGAAAAATTGAGGATTGAGGATGGAACATAAAGAAATCTTTATTGGTTGAAGAAATGATCAATTTCAGTTTAACTGTTGTATTCTGTTTATGACAAGTATGGGGAAAAGAAAATTGTTATGTAAATACTCATTTCTGACGTATGCAAAGACAGTTTAATCTTTATCCTTGTCAACATATCTTACTTGAGCACAATTCAAGGAGTTAAAAAGTGGCCCTGTTTTAGATTTGATACAAAAATACTTTTTTCTCCCTCTTTGTGTTGTAAACACTATCAATATTTCTAGCAGGGAAAAGTTTTGAAAATGCGATTTGCCGTATGAATTTTCTCCATCTTGAAAAATGATTTGAGAATACCGTCATGTAGATGGTTTTTACTACTCAAGCGTCTTTGGGTTTTTAAAATTTTTTTATGATTATTATTGCATCACACTTCTCAGTATATTAAAAGTCGATGATCAAAAGCCTTGCAAAGGCAATTTTTCAGTTTCTGAGCGATTTAAATAGGCGACACATTGTAGACACGAAAGAATATTTTGAAATAAGCATTTCTCGGTAAAGTCCTATCTCTTCCTGCTATTCATATTCAGCATGAGGTTTTTGTTGTCTGGTTTCTTTTTTTCATAGACCATTTATTGTCAAATCCAATCTGGTTTTAGAATTGTCCGTAACTATTATCCTTTCAAGGGGAAAGTATTGAGAAACCGTCAAAAATGGCCCGCCTGCTATGATAGTTAATATGTTCTTGTTTTTTTTGTTTGGTTGGGTTTTTTTTAAGGGGGGGTGGGGGGGGGACAAGAGATTTATTTTTTGGGTGTTAGTGGGGGTTAGGGGTTTTATTTTTGGGGAGTAGTGGGTGTTGACATTTTTAGACAAGGCTATTTCTGTGAAGAACTTCGGAATGTTTACATTTCATGGAAAATAGTGAGTGTTGTAGAGGAATACAAAATTGTATTTTAGAATTAGTAATAAGAATCATATAAATTGAATAGGAAAGGTTGAGAGACAGGTAAAAAGTTTTAAAACAATCGTTTGTCTTTAAGTCATGGTTGCTATATTGATTGCGTTGTTTCAGTATAGATACTTCTTTCACAACTTCCCAACTGAAAAGTTGCATAATTTAAGCAAATGAATACAGCTTACATTATTCTTTGGATTGAAATGAATTGACATCGGGAAACTAAAAACCTTTTTGGGCTCTTAATCAAAATGGTTTTAATGAGTGAATCATAGAAATGTGACAGGTTTCGAAATGGTTAAAACACTCCAATGATTGAGCTGTGCGTTTTCTTCAACTGACCTTATATTGTATGGACATTTTGACGGCCATATCACCATGATGAGATGCAAGATTGGCAGGGAAATGCAAAACATAACCAACGTTTCAGTTTCTGTGTGTCCAACTGTCCATTCCAAGTGTTTGACTTACTGACTTCACAGATGCTTCCTCACTTGCAGTTTCCTCGCATAACTGCACTGTAATCACAGCTTTACTATAAGGTTTATCTTGGTGCATTTAAATGTCCCTTACGACTGTATGACATAAACCCAACCTTGCTGAAAAAGGCCTCTAATTTTAGGCATAAAGTTCTGGAACAGACTTCCAGCCTTGAAGACTTGGGTGGCCTCCCCTGGCATACGAGCTTGTCTCTGATTGGTGCAAATCTTGTGGTCCTCGTCTGTGTAATCAAAGGCATTCGCTCCACCGGAAAGGTTCTTAAATTGCAAAGTCTTCATCTACTTCTCACTGTCTTACTAATCTACCTCTGTTTTGTGCAAGAACAGTTCATCTTTTGACTGATTATTTTTTTCTTTCAAACATTTCTTAATGTCAAGTGAGGCTTCCCTCAAGAGATTTAAATTCACCTTCAGTCATTGAGGACTTTTTCTATGGGATTCAATGGTGTCAAATTAAAATGGTGTTTTGATGTCAGTGAAGATTAACTGTTCTTGCACAACCCAGTAAGAATTTTTTTAAAAGTATTTGTTTAGGAAAAGAAACTCTTAGTTGAAAAGAATATAAAAGTAAGCTCACAAGCTTGAACTTTCTTAATTCAATTTTTTTTCCTATTTCATTTTGGAGAGAGATAAATATTTGGATAATTTTTATCGTAAAGTCAAAGACATAGATTAGCTTTTTTCCTTAGACTTTTAAGATATAGAGTTAAAATGATTTAAGATCTGGTTCATGAGGTTTCCAAAGTCTGGTCTAAATATAGTTGTATTGGCACAATTTAAAGTTTGATTAACAGGAACGGTCTTGTCGCGTAAGGCCCGCTGCTGACTTGAATTGCCATTGTGTATCCTCTCACCATTTCACAGTGGACGCCATTCCTTTCCATGTAATGATCATCTCATACATGTTTTACTTTAAATGCTGCTATTTTTCCAAAGGGATAAAATCAGATCATAAATGCTACAAGAGAATCAATTCTAAAGAGAAAGTCAGAGCTGATTTCCATATTTGGTATAAAGAAGCAATTCAGAAAAGTTATTGTGCGAAAGCAATCAGCACTGAAAACTCATGAACCAGACACCACTCCACCACCGACTTTCTTTATGGTTAAACTCTAGGGTGCTACATTTCATAAAAAGAAATCAGTCAAATTGTTCTTCTAAACTGTTTTTGGTGGACGGGATAACATATTCCTGAAAATGATCAGAATAAGACAAAAGTCTGAAAGTTTCACTTTTTAACAGCTATAATGACCTGTTTTTTTATATTTTGTGTTTTTATATAAGAAAACTGTGAAGCCAATGTTTGATTTTTGAAAATCATTGAATATTAAACTTAATGGGATTCTCTTTATCATGAAATAGCGAGCAAATGAAAATAGAAAGTCGTTGGTGGAGTCATTTTTCTAGAGTCAATATAGATTTTTGACATCAACTTTTTGAGATTAGGGGGACTCTATAAAACTATACGCATCATTTATGATGTGAAACCATTTTCCTAAAACCCTAATCCTTTGTTTTGTTTCAATCCTTCATTCTCTTGTGTTCATGTCACTCTGTTTTTTCTTTATGTGACCGAGTTGTGCGCAGGCCGGAATTTTGTATTGCTGAAACTGAGGATTAGCCTTTGTTACTGACCATTTTTCTCGCGATGTGAGGTTGCCGTCTATGTGACATTGTTTTCCCTCCAATTTTTAAATCTCGGGTTAGTGTCACCGACTATTATGCACTTGAATTTTTCAGGTTAAACTGTTGACATCTCGGTACATCTGCTTTGGTTTATCGGTATTTCATGCAGATTAAGTATTTGAGCAAAAATTGAATGTGAGGAAATTTTTAAATCCTCTATTAAAATCACTTGTTTCAGTGATCCTAGTTTTTGTATTGAATATTATCAGTGCATCTCCAGTGGATGAAAGAAAGTTCTTTATGTATTTGAGCTTTAGCAGTTTTGAATTGTTCTGAGTTGGTTTTTTTTTTTGTCCTCAATTTTGGATGGAAATATAGTGTTGATTATGTAGGTAAAATTACATCATGTTTATTTTGATGGATTTTTCTCGCGGGGTGGGGAAGTGATCTCAAGGTTTTCCATCAGTATTTTGAAAAGCTCTCAAGCTTGGAAATTTTTTTTCAGTTTGTACTTTTTCCTTTGGGAGAAATTATGCTGTTTGAGACTATACTTCAGGCAGTTTTAGAGCTTTGATATTTTATGTGAAAAGTTTGTCCGTTAGGTCGAGCGACATTGAGCATCAGCGTCATTTGGTGCATTCATTAGTCTATATTTTGGGTATTGTTTGGGAAACAAGGGGAAATATGTCTTATGATTTATCAAGAGGATTTTTTCTTTGCTGGAAAATACTATTTACTTCATCTCATCTTCAAAACCACAACGTATCATCTTTGCTATTCATTCTTTTTGAAAACAGTTCTTCAAAGTGGCATCATTGCAAAATGTCCAGTTCTTTTCATATGACTTATTTCATCTTTGATAAGATGAAAGGTCATTGATGATCCTTCCATTGTGAGCTGTCATTTACTTATGTTGAGGACTCAAGTGCCTTTTACGAGTTCTACATCTTTCTGATCCCATTCATCTATATATTTTTTTTCTTTTTATAAATCAGGCTTTTGGTCTCCTGTGAATTCATAGGAGATAAAAATCTCTTTCTGGTTTCATTTGAGTTGCACTGTTTATCACATTTTTTAAAATTCGGCTGAAAAAAAAAGATTTTTTTTTTCTTTTTTTTTTCTTTTTTCTTTTTCTTTTATCTTCTGTTTTTAAAAGGGAGGGGGAGGTGTGATGTTGGGGATTTGATCTTTTTACAGCTTTTCTTTCCTCCATAATGATTTCCATACATCTGTCTTTTACTTAAGACAGATATTGAAAATCTGAATGGGAAAGGATAAACTTTGAGTTAAGTTTTTTTATACTTTTTTTATCTTTCTTAAAAGGGTGTTTTTAATAGACATTTTTTCAACTTTGTGTTCTGTTGTTTTCAAAAAAATTTCTATTTTTTTTCTATTTCTTATGCCTTTCCCCCTTGTCTTGGTTCTTAACCTTTTCTTCTTTTAAAAGACTGGACAACTTCTATGTTTGATCAGATCTATTTAGCCTTTCACTTCCTTGTTTAACCACTTTACCTGCAACCATTGTTTTCTATGTGCTGTCTCTCCTTTCCATGTCCCCCCTCTCATCCCCAATGTTTCAATAAGTAATATTTTTATTCAGAATTTTCATTAGATAAGCAGATATTATTCAGACTTGCCTGCTGTCCCAAATAACTTGGGACTTCCTGCTTTAAAACATATAACGTTTCAGATTCTTTTTTTTTTAAATTATTCATGATATCTTAAAGACGACAAGACTTTATTTCTTGTCAGATTTTAATGCTCACCCTCTCTCTGTGTTTTTCTTTGCCGACAGTAACTTTTACTGTGTTTGTAATAAAAAAGACAAACTTTCATACTTAACATACCTCATTTCAAGATTTTCTTGATGTCAATGGCATCTTATGATAGTTAAAGAAAAAAATTACTTAACGGGATCAAAGAAAAAATTGACTTTACGGGATCTTTTTTTTTTCTTGGATATCTTTGGCAAAGCAGCTGTTTAAGGAAGAAAGAAAACTTTTATCTCTCTACACTGTTACTAAGTCTGATGTGCTGTCTGAGGAAGGAACAAGACTAGAAGAAGACGGAAGATAACTGAAGGACGCTGTTATACCAAGGCCCAACATTTTAACCTCCTTATGGGTAAGAATATCCAGACACTGTGGATTTGTACACAGCCAAACGGCTGAGGTATAGCTGGCTACAAGTAAACAACACAGGTAGGTAGAGTACTTTATACCTGGGTAAAATCCCTAAAAGCTGGCAAGTCTGAAAATACTGTTGCTCAAAGAATGCTTACTCTTTTATATAATTTTGCTATAGCTTTGCATCTGTCAATACAATACGAGCTTTTTTTTCACACCTTTTTTTTTCTCTTTCTCCTCCTTCTTTGCCCCATCCCCCACAGGTTGTCTATGTGACAGCTACCCTTCCATACATCCTGCTGACCATCATGTTTATTCTTGGTGTGACCTTACCAGGATCTGGCGCTGGCATTGAGTTCTACATCAAGCCTGATTTCAGGTAGGTAATCTGCGGAAAAGTAATTGACACTGGAATCCTTTCATCCACATTTCCCTTCCAAAATCTTCCCAAAATATTATACATCTTATTTTTCACACAGCTTATTTCTATTTTAGCATAAAAGGCACTTGTGGTGTGTGTAACTTTTTCATTTTTGACACATATTGCAATGGTTGCTTTGTTAATAATCAACTAACCTGAAACATAGTTTGTGACTTGACTTTCCTAACTAATTTCATATTACACGGTCGGAATTTAAAAATTCAGATTTTTTTCCATATTTGTAAATAGGGCCCAAATTTAAAGTTTAAGAAATCTTCGCATGAATGAAATCTTTAAAACAAGATTGTTTCATAAAAAGTGGAAAGGAATTATCTAGAAATGCAACTCAAGAATATAGTTTTTACAGTTTGCTCCTTTTTTTTAAACATTACATTAATTTTAACAGAAAAAAGGTTTCCACATAATGCAAACTATTGCAAAGGCTATAATCTTAGCTCTTTTATTTAGAACAACTCTTAGGTTTCTAAAAGGTGTTATTGTAAATAGGTCTAGATCCAATTAATTAATCAATTGACCTTTGTGTAAAATTACTCTGAAGCTCAATGTGATTTTTTTTCAACCTTCATTCCCTGACTTCATGACCTCTAAGTAAAAACATCTTAGATTTGAGATAACATACCCATAAGAAAGAATGTTTGCATGGTCCTTCAATCAAAGTGTGTTGAACTGTTCAGATGTAGGGAGCGATTTTCACAAGTGATTTTAAAACTTGAATACATAGAAGAGATCAAGCTACCATAATCATTTCATTTCATTATCCAGTACCTTTCTACCATTACAGTGTAGGGCCGACTCTTAATGAGAAGGGATTTCTCTGGATCATGCCATTAAGTTAAGCATGTGATCAGCCCACTGTGACCTTTTGGTGGTAGTGGTAGGATTTCAATTTTGCCCG
>JAUEKY010327119.1:0-12394 GCA_031833965.1 Scyllaea pelagica | reverse complement strand
GAGAGAGAGAGAGAGAAAGAGAGAGAGAAAGAGAGAGAGAGAGAGAGAGATAGAGAGAGAGAAAGAAAGAGAGAGAGAGAGAGAGAAAGAGAGAGAGAAAGAAAGAGAGAGATAAAGAGAGAGAGAGAGAGAGAGAGAGAGAGAAAGAAAGAGAGAGAGAGAGAGAGAGAGAGAGAGAGAGAGATAAAGAGAAAGAAGGCAGATGGCAAAGAGACAGAACCTCTCAGCAGTTTGGGACACATAATGCAGCGGAAACTATTACATAACAGTGATGGTTTGATTCAAAGGATAAAAATATGCCCAGCACTGGCAAGGACCCTTTGTCAAAAACCAACAATCATGAAAATTTTGGCGCAGTTAGTTTTAAAGTTAAAACACAGTCAAGAGTACAATCATAAAAGAGGATGAGGTAGCAGCTGCACATATGCTTTAAATCATTTGCACACATGCACAAATATGATTACACACAGAGTCAGGAACACAAATATAAAGCTACAAAAAAAAGTAGCCTTAATATAAATTTCAATTTTTTTTTTTCAAATTCTGAAATCTAACTCCACAAAGATTGATTGCTTTGAGAAAAAGAACATAGCGTTATAGCATTTATTCTTATCTTCCATTTATTTTCCTGTCTAAATGTACTTTTTTTTCTGTTTGTTCAATTGAATAAAAGCAAGCTGCATGTTAACAAACATGCAGTACAGTTTTGATCTTCCATTTATTTTTCTGTCTAAATATTTATGTACTTATCTTCTCCTAGTTGTTCAATTGAACAAAAGCCGGTTGAATAAAAGCCATTTGTGTGTTTATATAAGCAAACGGGTGGAAATAATGGAACACTTACGACTGTCAATGACCATTGTCCAAAACTGCCCTTAGCCAAATGATTCTTGCCCACCAATCAGATTTGGTTTAACTTTTACTTCTTTGCTTTGTGTTTCTCATTTCCTCATGTGTTGAAACTTAAAAGCAACGTTCTAACAAAAATGGCACTTCTCATAAGAGCCAATTCCTCACAAATCATAAGGAAAAAAGCCGGGAGCCATAAAACATTTATATGATCCTTACTGTCCCCACCCCTCCCCTCCTACCCATCCTCCATTTACCCTTTTTCAAGGCTACATTATGCATTGAGCTATTGTTATCTTAATCTGTGAAGATCTATGAAACAATTTTGTGCTTGAGTGCAAGAATAGTGTTGTTCCTTTGTATAAATCAATTTTAAGTGGTGGGTGTGTTATGAAGCCCATTGCTCTTTTATCCACAGACATAAGCAGGTATTGGGCCAAAGCCCATCAAAGAAATTGAGCTATTTTAGTAAAAAAGTTTTACTTTATAATTCAATGAACTATGGAATGTGTATTGTAAATAGGTGTAACAGCAAACAATAGGACTATGGCATATTGTGTAGTTCCTTATGTGACTTATTAGTTGGGAAAAAATGAAGATGAAAAATTCATGCTGCTTTTTAATCTTTTAGTTCCAAGCCTAGCTTTTCCCTTTGATGCTTGAAAAGATAAACTCTCAACAAAGACTTTGTCCACCCAATGTAAAACAAAAACAAATGTTCAGGGATATTACAATTTGGTGGAGAGGAAAGAAATAACAGCATTTAGGAAAATAAAAGACTTATATCTGCAAGTAACAGGTGGCAATTAGACAAAGTTTCAATGGTGGCGAAAAGGTGAGGAGTAGAAGAAGGAGATTTTTCACATTTTTGCAATGAATCTAGGAAGCATCCAAGTGGGAAAAAGATCTCTCCTTCTATCACTATCTCGTATCAGTTAAAAAACATTTTAAATGGGATGAAATGATACAAATAATAAACAATTTCATTCTCTGATTTAAGCTGAAATCGTAATACCCAAGCAAGTGTTTATGATGATACAACAATCTTGTCACTCAAAGACAAAATCTGCATTTATTTTTGGTTTAAAACTCCAACAAATATGAAATTGCTGTTGGTGAACACCTTGAGACAGAATTCAATAAAGGGAACAAATCCTGTGAATGTTTACTTCTCTTTCATTTAATCGATTTAAGGTAGGAAAAAATTACAAACACGAAAATACTAAGAAGCAAAGATTTAAGAAATACAAAAAGTCAACATTAACTTTAATCATTATTCAAATTTAAGGACCTCTTCTAATTACATTTCACACAGTTAATGTTGTAAATACACATTTTCAGGAGCAAGTTAAGTTTCAAATATTCATAAAATTGTTTTCAAGATGCTTCACGTTTGTTCCATGCTAAAACAAATGGCATTTGGTTTAGACTTAATAACATTCCTTTCAAGTCAATAATCACCAATTAAATATATATATAGAATACTTGAATACATATACAAGTATAAAAAGAGAAAAAAAATAAAAAGAATCAATGGAAAAAATATGGTGATGGTGGACCCCAGTGCATTTGACCAACAGCTATCTCAAACCCATTCTCAAACTACTCTACCGCTTGGGTAAGGGAAGGACCAGGGTGAAGGTCAGGCAAGGTATCATTAGGATGGGATGTACACAGGTAGGGTAAGGTATTAGGATGGGATGGATACAATTATTAATAAACACAATGCAGTATGCACACATAAACACTATACCCACAACAGGCAGGACAACCCTCGTGTTCGACTAAGTGATATCATTTCTTTTAGAAGCCAAGCATTTCAACAAAACACACATGAATAACAAAAAGAAAATAAACAAATCCAAGCTGATAAATGTCTCTCAAGTCATGTGGACTTGCAGAGGTAATTCAATTGTGACTACATCTTACTCCTTTTCATCTCCCCCATTGCCAGCCTCTTCTTCACCTGCGTCTGGCTCTGGCTCTATATTGCTGCATGCAACAAAATCACAGCATTCAATCACATTTATACTAATAGAAAAATTATATACATACAGGATAACACACAAAAAGGCTGATATTCTGCTATTATTTGAAAAATCATACTTCATCCAAACCACATGTCTTTCCTCCACTCAATGGTAAACCGGATGGACTTGCTAATGAATTGTGACATTTGCTCTCTGCCATCCACTAACTTCAAGATAATCTTTTAGTCTATATCATTATCATGATACATGTGTGATTTAGTAATGGCAGCTCTAAAAATCACGGAACTGAACTAATCAGAGAGACAGCATGAGAAGTGCAGTGATTATAATTAGATGAAAAGAAATTTTAAGTTATACCTTAATTGATTTTAGTTTAAGTGCTAAAAAAAGTGTCCAAGTGAATGTTGGAGCCCCTTCACATAATGATAAATTACTATTGCTTCCATTAGTACATATATGTTACTTAGTTATGGAAAACTATGGAAGTAGCATCAACAATGTATGATCACAATTGTTCTATTATTAGTATTCAAGAGAAAGAAAAAGACATAAATATTGTAGAAAAGCAAAGCAGGAATATATTGGGTATTCAACCATCAATCAACACACTAATCCATTTTGATAACTCATCACATTGATTGCAATATTCTTTCCTCCATTTTCTTTGGATAAAAATTCAACTAGCACCTTCCAAACTCTCCTCACAAATTCAATGATTCAAGAGTTAGAATTATCAAATACATCATTTAATTGTCATTACAATACAAAACATACTTAAAACAAAATCACATCAAGGTAAAGATAACACACAGAAGGCATGATGGAGATTAATGGTGTGTATAATAAAGGTAACAGTCTTACAACACCCAAGGAATGTCTTTATAACCTCTCTATCTCTTTCAATTTCTTTTTTTTTTTTAATCATCTCTTTCTTTTCCTCTTTTTCCAAGGTCTATCATAGATCTAATCCATACATAACCATTTACTAACGCTCATTTTCAACTTACATTCTATCAACGACAAACGTCTCTACACAATTTACCATGCAGGCAGCAGCAATCGATGGATGGCTGACTTAGTATTTTACCCAGCTACAGTGTTCTGTTCATGCCTTAGCACTGTCCCCATAGTGCTGTAGCACTTTACCTGACAGCTGCTAATTTGCTCATTTCTACATGTTCATGTGAGTCTTCTGGGGACTGAACCTACACCATACCTAACTGATAATATGAAACAAAGTTCTTTTTTTTCCAACTATAATATACTGCAAATAACAAAATACTACTTGTGCTTCCCTTAGAACACAACCAAAACTTCTGTGGTTAAACACTTTTTAATAAACTGATCTCATATATATATGAATGCTTCATGTCGCCATGCTTTTGATATTAAATTGAACTGGCTACAAATAAAAAAAGAGTGTGAATGGTTAAAGATGAATGTATGAAGACCCAAAGAAATGAACATTCTTGATGTCTTTTTTTTGTAGCTATTTCTTTTTATAAAGTGGATTATTCAATCAAGAATAAGTATCTTAGCTCAACAATAGGATTTCTCTGGATCTCTGAGTTAACAGTTAGTGACCCAGATCATCAATACATGACACCATGCTTGACTGCCCAACATCATTTCCAGATCCAAAGAACCTACTTGTCATTGTTCCTGGAACCATACGAGTCCACAGTGGTAGTCTTGCTGCCCTCAAACTGGTCAAAATCCCAACCACTGCTTTTGCTCTTGCTGCCCCAGCCACTGTCAAAGTCATCATTCTTTGAGCCATAGTCACCTCCTCTCCTGTAAAACAGCAGATCAATTTCACATTGTTTTCATCAATTTGTTTAAAAATTATCTACACATGTTTTCAATGTATGGAATGTCAAATTTTCCCTGATAATAGATTTATTTACTTTTTTCAGATCTCTATTGAAGAAGGGCTCAACATCACAATTTCTTGCATTTCACACGTTATGACAAGTACAGTATTTGTTGTTATGGATAACTAAGGTAGTAAGTTTGATTTCTTATATGCTTGTATCAAGGTTGTGCTGTTGTAGCAGGCAAGGGCTCCAATCCAACAAACACTCCTCTCTCTCTTAAAAAATGTTTTAACGTTAAGGTTTAATGTCTGTACATATAATAGGTCATATCACTGGTGGAGCACTCAAGACCTTTGAACATGCTGCCACACCGAGATAAACAAAGGACTCAACACAAATATATCACACCGGGCCACTCAGTCTTAGCACTGTTTCCACAACGCCAAACGCCATGGGGTCAACTGCTAAAAAAACGATTTTTACAACTTGGGCTATGTCACAGCCTGAGATCAAGCCATATGACTTACTGCTTCCTGGGCAGACACTCAAACACTTGAGCCTACAGCAATAGTCCTTTCTCTCTAAAAGCCTTTGTCTTTATTTCAGTACTGAACATCATCATCAGTACCAGTTCCATTAATAGACCTTGACAAACCATACTGAATTTAGGCAAAGCCTTGACAAGAAAGATTCGGCCTGGATTTGAAATAACTATTTTTTCCAACACATTCAAATATATTATATTACTGCTGTAGAATAACTTCATTTGACCACTTATATTTCAACAGTGCAATCAAAACAAGAATCCACTTCAATCTGTTTATGAAAAGGTAGTGAAAACCATGCCTGAAAATGAGCTTCTGGATTTCATCCTCAGAATGATGCCACCTATACCAGATACTCACATGTTATGACAAAGTATTCTAGGAAACAAAAATTGCACCAACTTGAAGGAGAGATGATGAAGTATCTACTCCTGAATTTGAAGTGAATTGGGGTGAATCAAACTAAATCATCACTGAATGAATTTTTAAGGAAAAAAGTAGATTGTTGATGTAAGCCTTAGGAAAACTACCAGCAATGTAGCAATAGAGTCAGTTAATTGCAATAAAAGCAAAAGAGTTTTTTTCCCCCTGAACCTGATTTATGATTTCAATATCACCAGAACAACTGATAAAAAATACATTAAACACACACATGCTCTTCACAGTTAACAAAAGCAATAAAATGATGGCTGATTCTCCAACACTTACTATCAGTTATTCTAGAATACTTACTTGGAGTTGCCCCATGAAGACGATGATGAGACAAATTCAAACTCATCATCAAAGAAATCCCGGCGCTTTGAGGGCTTCTCTCCAAAGCTGTCGTATTCCCTGTATCCAGAGTTGCCAGATTTCGGGGCTTCTTGCTGAATTGTCTGCATATCTGTCATAGCTGAGTGGCTAATTCCTCTGCGGGGGAGAAAAAGTTTAAAAAGAAAGATGTATAAAGAGTATTCTGATTTAGTTTATTTTTTTCAATTATCAAAGTGTGCATCCAATAGGTCACCAAAGTATGAAAAAGGAAATCGTAGATGCCAAAACACCCAAAACACAAAACAGTTATATATACAAACAAAAAAGTTGTTGCACTGTAAATTAAACCCATAATCTTTATTTGCAGATTTCAGTATAACAATTGACAAACTTTTTGTGTTACAGTTACAGAAGAAAAAAAAAGAAAGAAAAAAACACAATAAAGAGTAATGATCTTTTTCCAGCTATCAATGCTTTTCACAAATAAATTAATCTATGAATACAATCAGTCCAGTGTGCTTTACTACTTTCTTAGTTCTAAGCCCCAATTGCTTGCAAAAGGGTCACTTCTCTCACAGGATTTCTCATAAGTTCCTTTCTCAAACCATTGACTTGTCATCCTTTAACATTTAACATTAAGGTTGAATGCCCTTTTTTAGCACTATGTAAGTCATATCTCTAGTGGATCGCTCTGGGCGAGTTAATGTGCTGCCACACTGAGATAAATGGAGGACTCAACACAAATATCTCACCCAAACACATTATACTCACACCAGGACAAACAGTCTTAGCACTCTTCCCATAATGCTAATGCCAGGAGGGAGAATGACTAAAAACCAATCTTTATATCTTGGGTATGACACAGCGAGGGATTTACCCACAGCCTATCGGTTCCACGGCAGACACTCAACTGCTAGAGACACCATGCCAGTGGAAAGTACTTCGACATTTTTTTCCTGTGTGTGCCTACTTTTGCATGTTAACACCTACTTGTTGCCAGCAAATCCCATTCCCAGGCGTTCAAACTGTGCAGCTTTCTTGGGGTCATTCTTCATCAATTTTTCTTCCTCCTTCTTCCTCTGAAGGCTCATATCTTGATAAGCAAGTCGCATGCTAGCCCTGCAAGTAAAACAACAGTTGATCATTAATTATTCTGCTTCCATGTCCTGTCAATGCAGACAGAACACATGACCCATACTGACTTCCTTTAATTGATTTTGTCTTCATCACCACCACGGCCACCACCATCATCATCGCTATCCTTTTAACTGTTACTATAGATAGCATCAGCAATCATCATTATTATCATCATCCTCATAATCATTCTTATCATTATCATTAACTTCATCATTATCATTACTATTAGATTACTTCTGAGCAGTGAAATGATTTCAAATTACACCTAGGTTAAGTGATAAGAAAGGAGTGTATAGAGTCTTTGTCCATGTAGAATTTAGAAATATCTCCCAAGAAAATGTTTGAGAATGGAAAAAGGAAAAAAAAACTTGACTCCATTAATATAATGAGATGAACAAGTAAAAAAAACAATTTATAAATGAATCTTTATACAAGCTCTAAGTTAAAATAAAAAGAATATTTCTAAATAAAGCCATTGACATAAACATGAACATGAACATTTGCATACATTTGTTTTTCTTGCTCCTCTTTTGTTTTGGCCTCCTGGACAGCAATATTCTTTGCAAGCTCTTCCTTCTCTTTGTCAATTTGCTGGGCTCGACTTTCAATCTCACCAAAATCTTTCTTTACACGCTGTGCTCCTAGGCCTTTCTGTTAAACCCAACAAATCAATAAAAATATAAAAACTCAAAAACACTTTATATCTCAAGAGGTATCCAAATTTTCAATTTTCAAACAAAATGAAATCTATTTCCCTACGCTTTTGTAAATGAGACTATCTAAAGAGGACATAAAGATAGAAATGGTCACTTGGATGACATTATTTGAAGGCTGGGAGAGAGGGAGAATCCGATGGATGTGCTCTCTCTTCCCTCACTTTTATTCTGTCATCTGATTTTCTTTCTAACCCTTCCTTCCCTCAGTGCTATTTTTTTCTCTGTTCCTCGCCTCCTTTTCTTCTTCCTCCTCATGTTCTTTTTCTTTCTTTCTCCTCTTTTCTTCTCTTAACCATTCATTTTTTCATTTCATTATCCAGTACCCTTTTACCATTACAGTGTAGGGCCGACTCTAATTGAGATGGAATTTCTCTGGATCATGCCATCAAGCCAAGCAGGTGATCAGCCCACTGTGATTCTCTTAACCCATATGATAATTTATTTTCCTTTTCCTACTCTGTCGACTTTTACTGGAAATAGTTCCAACTTTTGTCCATAATCCTATTCCTTTAGTTCAACCTTTACGCTTCTGTCTATCCCTCTCTCAACACCATACACAATATTCAGAAACCATGATCTACCCCGACACAAAAGCAACAATCACAAATAAGCAAAATTCATGCATACCCCTTTCTTGGCCGCTGGGGCTTTCTTAGCCCCTATGAGAGCCTTCCGTGGTTCAGCTATCACTTGGGAAGGAGACGTACTGAGGGCAGCCTCAACATTGGGTCCTGCAGAGGGATCCACAGGTGCTGAGGGAAATAAATATATGGGAGGCTGTTAGGTATGGATAAATCACATAAAATGCCTTTCTTGAAGTAATCAGGAGAAACATGACCTCCTAGTTATACCAAAAGCTCTGCTGAAATTTTGTTTTCTTTCATCTCATTTGGGCACCGAGTCATTTTCTGCTTCTTTATCTTCCTTATATCAATGAAGACCCAAGCTATTCATCTCTTGAACTTTCTATATTTTCAGCTACCAATTTACTGTGCCATTGAAAGTGTTCAACTTTTCTTTGACAGTGTATCTATGTTGAGTTTGCTTATGTATATTTGTTGGTCTGGGACTGTATCTATAACATTGACATGTTTATGTTCTTCATCAAATCAATGTTCAATTTGATTGGTAGATGCCGTTCACTTTATACGTTTTGGAAATGTCACAGCCTTGTATGCTAATGGCAGGACATGACAGTCTCAGGTCTCAGGTAAGGTAACCAAAAGTACTTATTGACCATTTCGTGACTTGAACGTCAAAGCTGGGCCCTGACATTGTGAAAACAGTAGGAACAAACAAAACAAAACGAAACGAAGTTACTGGCCTGCATAGCCTTAAGAGAAAAACTTAAAAAGATGAATAAAAAAAAATCATGATAATGATGATGATAAAAAATAATACACTCACCATCTGCACCTTTTCCATTGATGGCTTTCGGCACGGCATTGGCATTATTGGTGTTGCCCCCTAGCCTGGCATTATCTGCAATGGGTGTCACTTGTGGGAATTTATCTTCTCCGTGCTCGGCAAAAAAATCCACCTCTTTTGCTTCTGGTGATGTTGGGTCATGACTTTCTATATGGAGCTGAAATGGAAGGGAAACAGAACAATAAGGCACACAATAAATCTGAAAATAAACTAGCTTTCAATACACAAAGTCATTTTCATGGTGTCACATTCTTTGCAATGAGCTCCTTTGTATTGAGCTCCTGGTAATAGCCAGTCTTTCTGGAGATGTGACTTTATTGAGCTTACTATTGTAGAGCACAACCTAGAAAAAAAAATGCCACGAAAGTGATGGCAACTACTTTGTGAATGATAAAACACATGGGAAATGAAGCAATGGCATTAGCTTATTTTACAAACAACCATTGGTTACTTAAAGAAGAAAAAAAATGAAAAACAACGGTCATGAAGAATGACAAATCCCAATTTCAATAAAAATGTTATTAAATCAGTTAACCCTTGAAAAGCAGAGTATTTTTTTGTTTCAATTGAGAGAGCAGGATTGTCAGTAGATTGATTCTGTCCACAAATCAGGCATCGTAACATTAAGACTCAATAAAAGAAACAATAATGTGAAACTAAAACAATAGTATCACCATTCTTTAAAAGATAATTTAAGAAATATGCCTCTGCCAGTTTTTTTAAAATCCAAATTGTGCTTTGCTTGTATTCACTCAACAGAAACAGTAGGTTCAGCCAAAGATAAAGATTGAGTGATACAGAGAGATAAAATAAAAGAAATGAATATTGGTGTGCTTTTTGTCAGCCACCCCCCCCCCCTTCTACGCCCACACAACCTTTCTCCTCTCTCCCTTAAAAAAAAAAAAAAAGCCCATTCAGCATCTAAGCAAACAACTCGGGTCTGTACAAAGACTTTTCCTAATTCAGACTGAATTTGGCTGAGCGTGAGAATTTTTAATGAGCTATGTGGACTAAAGCTATCACAAAAAGGGGTCCCCTGTAGATGATACTAGCTAGGTAAAGAAACAAGAAAAATCTACCATGAAATCACTCCCAGCACCCGTCCAACAACAAGGGCACACTCAAAGCCTTGCACCAACTACTCAGGTAGCGTTAATATACACAAATGAGTATGGTACATCTGCTAAGGCATAGGCAAGTTAGTTGAAGGATGAAGTGCTATGATGGGCTTGGATCAAATATACAAACATATGTATATGCACCCATTATATTCAGGGAGACTTTCTCATTAATCCTTGTGTATTATTGGGTGTATGATGGGTGAGATTGAGTTAAGTATGAGTACTAAGTGAACACAATATCATAAAAATTATGGTTAATCAACTGGTTGCTGCTGAAATTATCAAAAAGCTGTCTTCCCTCCATCAGATCAATGTTGACAGTTGACTGAAATCAAAACTACAAAAGCATCATTGGTTTCACTAGTGACATAGACTAGCCAAGCTCCATGGCTGTTTTTACAGCCACATTTAATAGTCTCTTTACCCACTATTAGTAAATTCATACCCTTGCACTTCAGTGCTCACACAATCATTTAAACCCCATTTAAGTTAGTCCCCAGAAAATTGTGTGTCTATGGTCACAATGATAACTATTTTCTTATCCTTGTTGCCATGTGAAGAAAAACAATTCTCATGTCTTAAAGCAATTTCCCTTTTATTCCAAAAATAAAAGGGAACACATCAAAAGCAAATGTGCATTCTTCAGAGCAAACAGTTTGTTCCCAATAATAGAAATGTAGCTATGAAATCATAACTATTCTACAAATTAAGGAAGCAAATGCAAAAAAATAATAATCCCAGTTTTTTTTTTAATATGAATAAAGCTTCTACACACATATTCATAAAGAAGCAACCGCAACGGAGACAATGCCTCAATGTAACATCTCCCTTTTAGATCCTACCTGGCATCAAAATCAAGCTATGAACAATGGACTAACTTTAGCTTAAAACCAGCTTGCCTTCAAGAAGTACACAGAATGTCCCTTTAGCAGGTCTTCTTATTAGAGAGGGAAAAAATCCCTATCTCACTGACTCACTGTCTTTCCCAGTGGTGGCTGTTTCCAAACAACTACCTTTCTTTTTTAGTGTAAAGACAGCATTTTAAATGAATCTATGAATAACAAGTTTAGAAAAAGAAGCAAAATACACAAAGCATCATGCATGAGATGCAAACAGTTTCATCAAAGTTAGAGGCAGAGAATATCAAAAGTAGGAGCAGAGAAGCATGCCAATACACAAGATTAAGGTATGTGCCCTCAACAGCTGACCTTATCACCAACAGATGCTTTTCCTTTCTCCTCAATAAAGAGCTGTAAAAACACCAATTTGGTAAATACGGGTAGTTCCATGTTGCATAAAAATACAATTTTTCATTTATAAAGGAAGGGCCCAACAGGATTAAACATAAACATTATAACTTAACTAATTCTGTCAGTCACACAAGAGATGCCCAATTTCCAGGACAAAACAGTATGAAAGTTACAAGGAACAGAGAAGTGTTAAGATATAACGGATTTTACAATTATTTTCCCTCAGTCAATTAAGCATCCCAAATGGCATTGAGGCAGAGTTCACATACAAGAATCCAACTGAATGGTAACTGGAAAGGATGAGAAATGTCAACTTGCTATTTTTCTTTCCAGGTCAATGCATATGTTGAGATGCATATTGTTTGTGAAAAAGACAGATAGCCAGAGTATTAAATAAACTGGCAAAAAAGGGTATCCCTGATCATGACCTTTGAAGAAAAAAACAGAAAAATATAACTAGCAAACTTTTCTCCCTACTACCTGCACATGAATTCTGCTGTGGGTATGAGTTGTAACGGTGAAAATTTTGTTTGATATCAGGTTGGGTTTGTACTTTTTGACCCATTCTGATGTCAAAAATTATGCCGGGTCCCTACGCTGCCCATACAGTGGTACTAAAGGGAACCTGGTATCAAAACAAAGTTTCAGAAGAATAAGGTGGCTAAATTAATTCCCTATCAAGTGAGGTTAAATCAAAAACAACAACAGGGAAGATTGGTGACTTAAAAATCAAGACATATTTATATCGATAGTCGGCGCATCAAACCTCTTAAGTAGCCAAGTTTGC
>JAUEKY010327008.1:0-12403 GCA_031833965.1 Scyllaea pelagica | reverse complement strand
AGAAGAAGAAGAAGAAGAAGAAGAAGAAGAAGAAGAAGAAGAAGAAGAAGAAGAAGAAGAAGAAGAAGAAGGAGAATTATCAGGTCAATCTCGATGACAATTTAATGATAAAAGTCTGTTGTTTCACAAAGTTTAGGTGTGGGTTCCATCAAATTAGAGTAAAAGGCCCCTGATATATGATAAAGAATGCAAAAGTGATTAACAAAATTCATGCATACAAATCAAAGTTTGTTAAAAATGAATATTCTCTGATGAAATCATATACTCTGCAGTCTGCTTAAAATAAACTCTGAGGGACCAGATAAAAAGTTGATCTTGTCCGGTGTTTATATCAAGGGGAAGGACAATAAGTGAGAGACAGATGATCATGATGAGAATGACTCTGCTCCCAGTCGAGCAAATCCAGATTGATGGGTGTATTTGTTCTGGATTAGATTACAGAGGTGGGGTTTATCTTAAACAATTGAAACTAAAACTAATAGCCTACAGAAGAACAATAGGGGCAGACCACGGAATTAGCATTAACCCTTTGTCTACCAAGCGTGATCTATGAGAACGCTTCTATCACTGATGCATTTGCAGTTGGGAGGCAATGAGTTAAGTGAGAGTTTATATAAATGCAGTTTATCTTAAATGGACGGCAGTGTATCAATACAATTCAATTCACAATGACTTAAATATGGCTGTAAGGGGAACAACATTTTGGCCAAAACAAGCAATGTTCAAAAGAAAATCAGAGCTCAGCGGATAAAGGGTTGGCAATGTATTGGAATTAAGAATGAGATTTAAAATCATTGAGTATTTGGCAGATCAGCCAGACCCATGTTACAATCCCTTGTCCAAGAGGGCTACCTGTTGATATTGTAGCTGCTGCATCTGTTGTGGTGGGTACATGCCACTGGTGTTGCCCATCATCATTTGCCCTTGACCATTGAACATTCCAGACTGCTGAGAGCAAACAGGAGAAAACACATGACAATCAGTAGTTTGGTTGAAACATCTCAAAACATTTATTTTTCTCATAGTTGTGCCTAGCCCTAACAGTATCAAAAGCTACAAAATCAAATCTACTAGTTTTTTTAACCCAAACACAAAAACAGGTACAATGCAATGGTAATATCAATAGCCTATATAAAAACACTTACTTTGATGCTACTAATCTTGATATTACAATAAAAACAATGGTGATAACAAAAACAATGGTAACAGTTAAACTATAGCAATGCTGGTGGAGATGACGATAATCATAATAATGATGAAGTCATAAGGATGAAAAAATGATTATAAAAATGATTTTAATGTTTTAACATTGAATTGTGTTCCACGAAATCTTTGGAGCAGCGTGTAGGTTATGTCAAAGATTGAGCTCTCTAGTCAAGGTAGCATGCTGCCACACTCAGGTATAGTACTTGGAGGGCTTACTCAAACAAGTCACCCAATCACACCATATTGGAAATTTGCCAACCAGTCTTAGCACTCTTCCCATACTGGAAAAAACACAAGGCATAAAAGCAGCCGCATGAACAATTTTCATATCACAGCTATTACACATCGCCTGTGATATAGAGGTCGCTAAGCAGCGTATCTTTGTAGATAAGGCTGCAAGTCCAATCTCAGGCTTCATCAAAATTTGTTTGACCTCTCTAGATTTACACCTCAATGTGCATTTTCTTTGAGTCATTCAAGAGTGGGCACAGTTGGCTAGCCACCTGCCTGTCTTAATCTCTTGGCTCAGAGTTTTTCCTGGCTTTTGTTTGGCGTCAGATCGTGCTTATACTTTTGACACATTCTGGTGTCAAACATTGTGTCGGGTCCCTACACTGCTATTGAGCGGTACTAAAGGGAACTTGATAACAAAACAAAAACAAAAAGCTATTACACCTATTACACAATCAGAGATCAAACCTACGACCTACCCGTTTTGATATGGCTGCTCCACTGATTGAGCCAACAATCCTGGGAAAGAACTAACCTGGAGGACCTGGCTAAAAAGAACAAAAAGTCTAACCTTCTTCATAGGATATCACCATACCAACAAATTTGCTTCAGTGCCTACTTACTTGAGAGCCATTCATCATGGAGGCTCCCATCATTCCTGCAGGCTGTCCCATCATTCCTGGCTGCTGCCCCATCATGCCCATCATATTCGGCTGGGTTCCCATCACACCTTGAGATTGTCCCATCATGCCTTGGTTTTGTTGTCCCATCATGCTTTGTTGCCCTACCATGCCTTGACCCATCATGCCTTGCTGTTGTCCCATCATGCCTTGCTGCTGTCCCATCATCCCTTGTTGCTGTCCCATCATGCCTTGCTGCTGACCCATCATGCCTTGTTGCTGTCCCATCATGGCTTGCTGCTGTCCCATCATGCCTTGTTGTCCAGGCATGCCTTGTTGTTGTCCAGGCATGCCTTGTTGCTGACCCATCATCACTCCAGGAAATTGTTGGTTTTGAGGAATGTACATACCACCTGTAAATTATACCAATACAACTGAATTATCACAATGAAACAAGCTTAAAAATTTTATCTATCTTGGCAATAACTCTTATAAAAATGGCTCTTCAATTAAAAAAAGAGAAGCAAATCGTTACTTTCTTCTCTATTTAAACCTGGACCAAAAATATGGAAAAGTTGGATATCCCTAAGGTTTTTGTTAGAGAGTAGCATCATGAAAAGCAATGTCCTGAAAAAATCATGTTAACAATGAAATATTATTTTAGGAGGGGTAAGAAAGAAATTGATTCACCTGCTTAATCCTATTGACTGCATTGATAAATCTTTAGCCCATCAAACAAACAAAAAACAAAAAGTTGAAAAAAAATAATTCTGTTACAATATGTGAGCCAAGAAATTGAAATGCATGCACAGTGAAAGGTTTTCAGTAGAAATATATCATGCAAAAAAAAAGAGGGGGAAGAGGCTAGTATTGTAGTGAAAATGTAGAGTAAAAATGCCTTATTACTGTGAATGGCATTTGTCCCATGTTTAGCTTTTTTACTTAAATTTACATATGCTTGATAGGAAGGTATGGCACCATAAAAAAGATAAAATCGAACAAGCACCTATTAGCTCAGAGTGCAAGGTGGTCATAAAATTCCTTATTTACAAAACAGGGAAAACAGGATCCTCTTTTTTTTGTGCCTCATAATACATTTCAGTTCTCATAAAAAACATGTGATGTGCAACAAACTGTTCAATGATAATTAATTAATAAAAAAAGCAACACGAAAAGAAGAAATACAATCTTTGCAAAAGTATCTTCAAAGCCAGCTGATAAGCTCAAGGCACCTAAGCCATGTTTAGATGGATTGGCTGAGGCTCAATGAATATGTTCAACAGAGATTTGAACAATCAAATGTTTGATCATAAAGACCAAAATTGAATGCATCAAAAGTTAAAAAGAAAAAAAAAAGCACTATCACATGAAAAAACAATGCTCCTAATTTCACATTAGAGTCTCCAGAATAATTACTTGTTTTAAGTGAGATTTTCCTATAAACAGGAATAAAAGAAGAGTGGAATCAATTGTCCACTGACTGAAGAGAAAAAAAAAGGGTGAATATAAAACAAGCTGGATGATTTGATGATTAGATCAACTCCCATCACCTGAAAAAAAGATTCGTGTCCATTTTTCATTTCTAAAAAGAGAATATTGACAAAAATAATTCAAAACAGCTAGGATCATGTCACAAAATGGCATAAAAAAGATAATGAAGAATGTCAATCAAGCTGTACCAAAAGTGCAGCTCTTTTTGTCTTAGTTTTAAGCAGCATTTGATTGCTCTACAAAGTGTAGAGGAATGGAAAAAGTCAAAATCACAGGTGACTGCTTGTGCACGGTTAACCAGTGGGGTGCCAGGGCAAATGTCCATGAAAAGAGAAATCAACTCTGGGGTCAGGATCTTTACCTTGGTGATAACAAACATTTCCTCTATATCCGTTGTTCATGGTATAATAGTTGTAAATCATTCCATTGGGACAGAAAGAGTCTTTAGATTCTTTTTGACTAACACTGCCGCTTTGCTTCTGATTTACAGTTTGGTCCATTTTCACATTACTTTTGGCTTCTTTGGAGCTGCTGGGCACAACAAGAGTAATGGTCTGTCCATTCTTTGTCTTTGCCTCTTGTTTGGACATTCCTTCCTCAACTTCAACCTCTTTTTGTTTGCTTGCATAAATTTGATTGAGTTTGTAGACATAGGTAGGAGCAGTTTCATTGAAAGCTGAGAGCTGGTTGGCTGGGCTTGCAAAATCCATGCCTGGTTTGAATTGCCCCGGTGTTGATCCCATAGGGACATTGGTTGCCTGCATTCCATAGCCTTGGAACTGCATCAGATTGCTATGGCCGCAAACCTGGATGTTGTTGTGCTCAAAGTTGGCGAAATCTGTGCAGAAAGCTGGCATTAGATTATAATTGTTGGAATAACTTATCTAGAAGAAGAATGATAAAAGATCCTTGACAAAATCACTGCTGTCTTGTCTGCGAGGAAAGCAGTTCAGTCTTCCTCACAGTTACAAAGTAATCTTCAAGTAGAAATGTAATGAGAAATTTTCCAGATATATCATGGAAAAAGGCCCATTGAAAAGAAGCTTTGCAGCTTTCTTTTCTCTGAAATTAAAGCATACAGAAGCAAACAGATTTGAAAGTAGAAAATAATAGTTTTGGGATAGAGATGATAATAGAAATCCTTTCCTTAGTTAAAATTGAAATTAAAAGGGTTGATGTATATATGAGAAGGAAAAAAATATGCACCGATACATAGGCTTATTCAAATGATACAAGTATTGAAATGAAAAAGGGATTACTATTGACAAAAAGGCAAACAATGTAAGATCTAAGTATAACAGTCTCAAAAGCCAAAGAATGCCCTTACAACAGAACATATCTTAAAAAAATTCATTCATAAATAATTTGGTATTAGTCCCATTATATGAAGGTTTATTTCAAAGTAAAAATCCTAGAGTGACTGGTTAACAGCCATTCAGCAAAACGATCTTCTCAACTGGAACAAATAGTTGTGACCCGATTTTTCAAACCAGATATTAAGTCGTATTTTGACATATCTGGCCACATACACCACAGTAAAGCTGAATACTTAAACTTTAACTTGAAACCAAAAATAAAAAAAACGGTCAACTTACGGCCAAGTCAGCACACTCTATTTTGAGAAAAACTCGTTCCAAGTTGCATTCAATTTTTTAGGCAATTGAACCCACCCAGTCCTATAAACTCCATAGATACAGGCTTTTTACAAATTTCGCTGTGTGTCATGAATATGACTAAAAAAAATATGTCATGGGCTTTCCAGCAGTATACAGTTCACGTGCCATGTTTCCTCCTTATTCAGAATACTAAGGTTCTAAGAAGGAGTCAGTACGGAAATATTTTGATTCCTTTTGACAAAAAAATCTAAAAGAGGCAGTTTTATACTAATTGAATGTTTTATTCTTCTTTAATCGATTTTCAAACTTGTGTTTGAAGGCCAGAGAATGCATCTCAAGCAATAACCTGAATACCCAAAAATTGACCCATCCACTGAAAACCTTAATTTTCTCAGCTTGGCTCCTGTGACTGAATACCTGGTATGAGAAACTGGGTCACATTTGTGATGGGAATAACATTTAGTAATAACAAAGAAAAAATAAACTTGTATTCAATCAGAAGAGAAAACCAAGAAGTAAAGCTAATAAAAAGAGCTATCCATTGAAACCTCTTTCATGGCACTTTAATAAATTGGTTCAAGTGACAGTTACATGCTGTGCAAAATCATCCACAGAGCAATGGTAAGGTAATCCCAAGAGCTAGGATGCAAATGACATAAAGCGTTGCCTGTGCATTTTCTGTATTCGAAACTCTTTACCTTCAGAGACAAATCTAAAAAAGACCTTTTTGTCTAACATTAAAAAAAAACAACAATCCAGTGGAACTATCAGCAAGCTTCCAAAGACAAATTACAGTTGTTCTTGCACAAATCAAGCCAGTTAAATTACAACCCTGGGGGTGCAAGATTTCAACTGTTTCTATGATTTATGATTTCAACTGTTTCTATGATTTATGATTGTCTGAGAACTTTGATTTCTCTTCAGATGATAGCTTAGATAGTGCAGACAGCAATACTCCGAAACTTGATCAGAATGGCAATGGATACCCATCCATCCCAAATACAGAGATGATCAAGGTGAGCATAAAGCTCAGATCATATTCCCAGTAGTTGTCAAATAGAGGTTGTGCACGTGTATATATCTGTCTTTGTGCAAACTTCTTAGTAACGCCATTTCCATAAAATTTGCACACAGAATCAAAAAGGCCTCTTTTACAGTTGAAAAATTGGCTGTACTCAAATTTGCACCCGTGGGAAGTGATATCCAACACACCGATGATTAGGAGTGAGGTCAAACGAACTGGTGCTCCATGTTTCTGTAGACTGTGATCACTGTTGTTGCTGTTCTTGCTTGATGACATAACTTTTGACATTTTTTGATGACAGGCAACACACCTCAACAAAAACTATATTCTTTATTGCTTTTATACTATCTTTGACACTTGAAACCCCATGCAAAAATGTCCATTAGTCCCCCCCCCCCTTCCCCCCCGAGTCTCTGCCATTCTTTTTTTTTTTTTTTTTTTTGTCATTCGTTGTTTTCTGCCACATTCTTCATATCTGGCTCTCTTCAAGTCAGCATAATCAGAGCACTCCCTATGTTTCTCTAGCTGAGCAAAAAAACTTCTCAAATGGCTCAAAGTGGAATTATGTTGACTGATCCCTGTGCTCTCAATCTCTATTCAAGATTAGTCAACTGAATCAGATGACAAAAATAAATATCCAAAACTTTTTATGCTTCAGACTGATTGGGGCTAGAAAAAAAAAACATCTTTTTATTTTACATTTGCCATTCCATTTGCATTGAATTGAAGCTGTGGTAATCTTTCCACAAAAGCAAAAAGATACAGCGGCCTTAGTAGCAGTGGACTTGTCAACATTATCTGAATTTTGTCACAAACAGTTCAGATTGATTGTAAAAAAAACACTCACAATTTTATTTACATGATATGAAGTAAAAGAAAATCTTATTTCATTGGTCAGTGTACAAGAAAAAACATTATGGTTGTCAGAAAACAAACTTTGCTAAATGATATTTAAAGGGTAAATGTAATGAGTCGACTATGACACAGGTGTGTCCAGAATGACAAAAGGATATGTCAGCAAACTGAGAAGGCAGAAAAAGATAGCTGCTGCAAACACACTTGCATAAAGAGTTCAGTTGCGCAACTTACTTATATTCACTTTATCAAAGAAGTTTAAAAAAAGAGTTAAAGCACATTTCTGAGTCCATTTCATTTCGGCAAAGCAGATACAGAGAAGTTAAGTATAGAGGTGAAATCTTATCAATATTTTGCTTTTCCATGATTACTAACATTACTGTTACTGTTATGACCTATTTTGCTGGATTTGGACAGCAAGTTTGTTAGACAAAAATACCTTCCCCTTACTTCACTAACAGAGTTGTAAAAAGGTGTAGTCATTTTAATTCCTCTCATAAAGCTCTATTGTTGTGAAATGTGTAAGTAAAGCAAGCTTAAATAAAAGAAATACAAAAACAATGATTTACCATATGGTGGATAAACACAAAATTGACCATCTGGACCTGAAAGACAACACAGCAAAATGACATTCTATAAGGCATGCATTTATTGCACAGCTTTCTATTTCAGCTTTGAATCCTTAGAGCTTTTTTTATTTTCATATGGAGAACAGATTGAATCTTCTAAGTTTATCTCTGGATGGAAATTTTAAAATCCATCCAGAGCAGAACGTGCTAAAGATTTGGTGAGGTTGCTCGTTGAAGGGCTTAAATCAAAGCCAAAATAGATCTCCACAATAGATCTATTGTGCTTGATAACTCCAAACCTGTCCCTAACATTCACCTTTAGTTTTAAAGTTTAATGAAGAGGGTCCTCCAATTGGAGAACAAAGTCTATGATCACAAGTCTGTACTCTTTCCTGAAGTATGGAAATAAATGTTGGATTGATTCACATATTATTGCTGAAGTTGTAAATAAAGCTGAAAATGTAATGAAAGCTGTAGAGAGTTACAGTGACGTAGGTCTAAGATGACAAAACAGTTGTGAACATCAAAGGTTTGCAAGTAGTAAACAAAGCAACGAAGTAAAGCCAATATGAATCACATAATGACCAAATTAATTAGAAATACAGAGAAACACGTTTAAACTGAAAACGGCTAAACCGAAAAAACGCTGAAACCGAAAACAATAAAAGAAATTGTTTGGCTGCTGATTAACTCTATATTAAGAAACTATGCCTTCACCAAAAACGAAAGACCTCAATTCGCTACTTTTCTTTGGTAATGCAACAGCTGTGAAAGATAAAATCCAGCGCTGTGTGGCTAATTCTCTACCCGGTCAATGAATGATACTCCTTGAATGTCCATAGTAATGGCATGTTCCCGTCTCCAGCCCCCCCCCCCCCCACACACACACACACGAACACACAACACAAGAGCACTGCTGTGTATCCCTACACAGGTAGGTAAACACGCAAGCGCTCATGTCTCTTTCCAGGATGCCATAACAACTTCCTTAAGTGTCCGTGGATGCCTAGATTGTTCGTCAACCAATTTGACTATTGCTTACAGTGGATGGTGGGTGGGGGAGGGGGAGGGTGAGGGAGCAGCACAAGTACTAGGGTAGATGCCTGGTATCCTTGAAACGTGGTATTCAGCAATTGATTTGTTGACATTCCTCTTGTACCTCTCACCTCTTTTGTTTTGCATCTTCCCCCAAAACACAGCCACCCTGCCTTACCCTTCCAAAGTCCAACACTTTACTATGCCTTATCGTACAATTTGTTTTTTGTTGTTGTTGTTTTGTTTGTTTGTTTGTTTGTTTCTTTGGGGGGGGGCATGGTTACAACAAGTACTGCAAGTTGCCCCCCCCCTCGAAAAAAATGTGATAGTCTGAACTATCTCGAAATCGAAATATGTTTAAAACGAAATAAAAACCCTGGTCCCTTCAATTTCGGTTTAAACATGTTTCACTGTATCTTGATATCGAAAAGAAAAAAAAAGCTCTAAATGCAATAAAAACTCTAGTACTTGTCAATAAGCGTGCTTCAAAAACAGTTTGTGATCATATATCCAAAACCAGTGTATTAATTTGTGGCAGTAAAAGCAAGAGACTAGAGAATCTGACTGAATTAAACTGAGCATTGAAAACTGACTAGTGCGGTAGCAGAGAGTTGTCAGTCCTCAGTCCTGACATTTTCACCAATACCTCCATCAATATGTTATATTGAGTAAATTTTCATATTCATGACTGGAAAACCATATTTTGCCATTAACAATATTTCAGAGACACACATATACAGTCAGTTTAAACCTTTGGAATTGGCGGAATCAATCAGTCAAAAATGCTTTCTTGTGGGAATGAACTAGGGGAAGTTTATGTCTCTCACTAATACTAACAATATAAACATTTGCTTGCTGCAAGTTCTTCAACTTCTCCCAAGACTTATCAAGTCACAAGGGCCAATAAAAATATTCATGTCTTGTGTTTGTGTGAAAAGGTACCAATAGCTATGAAGAGATTTTTGTAAAGATTAAACTAATGGGTTTTGAACTATCATCGAAATTAAATGAGGAGTTACTCAAAATATACATTAAAAAACATTTACAAGATTAATGATTAAACTTAAAAAATCAGTTTTTTCTTTAATTTTCTCCTATAACAAAATAATGTTTCATACTCAATGTTAAGGAAACAAAAGGTACAAATATACCCCTGACTGTGGAAAGGCCCTAAATCATTTTATATACATTTTTATTCAAATGTTGATGAGAAAGGCCTATATTCCGTATTCCAACATTACATCTCCACCTACAATATTGTACCTGGACAGATTCTACTTTTTCTCTCTCTCTATATATAAATATGTTTCCTTGGGAACCTCCTTGTCTCTCTGTCTTTCTTTTTTGTTTATTCAGATAAGACCATTACATTTTGTTCTTTCCTTTCACTATGATTTAGGTCCATCATTATTTTTTCTTTCGTCTCAATACTCTTTCTATGGATGCATTTGGCATAACTCTTCGTTTTATTCCTTAGATGGTACTTTAGATGATCATTTTGCAGGTAAAAGTAGAGGCCCATTAATGTCAGACCCTGAACTTTTGAGTCAAGCATGAGTGAAAGACACAAATTCATAAAAACCAGCTGACATCACTGCCTTCATAAGAATGGCAGCCTTAACTTGAATGGAGGCAATTGCCATGCCACAACACAATAAATGTTAGAAACAGAAGAAAGTAGAATCTATTTCAGTAATCAGAGAAATAGTTCCTGATGACTTGCCATAGAGAGGGACACCATGATTAAAATAGTAAAGCTCACTTTCAAACCTAAAAATGTCAATTCGTGAAAAATTTGATTAGAATAAAGAACTAAAAGAAGAAGAAGAAAAAACTTCAGGTTTTCGATGAATGCAAACACGTATTGCAAAGAAACCAGCATACAAATTCCAATAAAAAAAAGTCAACAGAGATGGTTTACTCACCTGGAACACCATACATCTGTGGTTGCATTGTGGACTGGCCGTATAAAGCCATGATAGAATCCTTAGTGGAAGTCTTCTTCTCCGAACCTCCTGCATCATCACCAAACAAGTTTCCTTCACTACTGGAACCATTCTGGGTAGAATGTAATCAGAAAAGTATACCTTATATAAATCCTACTCTATAAAGATAAAACAAGAGGCAAAATTTCCAGCCAAAACTTTATTTCTTGTGAACTGAATAGGATGAAAAGAAAACTCTTTCCTCTACTAAATTAAAACGTCATTTTATTTCATCATCCAGTACCCTTTTACCCTTACAGTGTAGGGCCTCAACTAAAACATGGTGTAAAAAATTTCAAAAGACAGTTAAAAATATGGGAAATGACATTTTCAGATTAAAATATTTTGTTTTTAAATGACTTTAGGCTATCTGATGATCCATATTTTCTTCAACCCTTTGTTAATAAAAACATATTGCTTGCAAGATGGGTGTTATTATCTAAAGATCATAATTTAACAACTCCAGAAGTGGACAAGGGTTTGTGGGAGAACACCTACCACAGCAGTATTGGTTGCTTGTGAGGAGGGGGCAGCAGTGGACACAGCCTGTGACGGCTGGGGCCCACCAAACAATTCCAGCAGGTCATTACTGCCTGACTGTGTCGGGTTTTGAGGAGGTTCTGGCAATGATGATCATTGGTACAGCATATACATCATTTTGTCATATGTATAGTGGCATAATTATTTTTTATCTTTGCTATCTAATTAAAAGAGAGTAGCAAATATTCTCAACAAATGAAATACTGGACCTTGGAAAGTTAGAAGACTCAGAGTAAAAATTTTACGTCATACGTTTTGCATGCATCAAATTCACAATGATTTTTTTTTAACATATCCTTACCTTATCTCTTAACATGTTATATTTTCCAAACTTTGTACAATGGAATCTGGATAAAGTCAATGTCAGTGTTGATTTTATGAATTTTCAGAAGAAAAATCTTGTTTTTTTTTGTTTTGTTTTGTTTTGTTATCAGATCCCTTTAGTACCACTAAAAAGCAGTGTAGAGACAGAAGAAAAATCTAAGAATGAAAAAAAAAGAATGATACCCTGTGTACAATATAGAGGGTATACTAGATTTTAGCCACCCTCCTTCTATCTCATTGCAGCATGTGAAATGGTGTTTGAATAGCCTAGCTTTTGTTAAAGTAACTCATGTTACATAGTTGAAAGTAAAGAGAGTGATATATTCTCACTCTCAGTCTTCTTTTCCACCGATTTTACCACTCCATTCAGTTCAATAGTGTAGACTTCAAGAAAGTTTTCAACCGAGGTTGCTGACTTCATCAGGAATACAAATAGTATAAGTATAAGAAGGAGAAAAAGGGAATCACTGCTAAGTGTTGATTTTCAAGAGCTAACTACAAGCAAGATGACTTTATCCAGATTCCACTGTACCTTTATTGATACTTTCAAGCAATCTAGAAAAATAAAATCTTAAAATTCAGAAGAAAGCGATACTAAACAAAAGAGTGTAAATCAGATAAAACAAAATAGAGGGGAGTTTCAGAATCCACTGAAAATTGAAAAATCTTTTATGGCTTGCATTTTCATGAGCTTAAAACCATTTGGATTGTTTATTACCGCTCCTGGAGGGAACAATACTGCTAAACAATTTCACAGATAAAGAACAGGTACTAGACCCTTCTTAATAAAATCATGTACCTACTTGTTACAAATCATTGAACTGAAGACAAAAATAACGAGAGAGAGAGAGAGAGAGAGAGAGAGAGAGAGAGAGAGAGAGAGAGAGAGAGAGAGAGAGAGAGAGAG